>PVKS010016905.1:0-43055 GCA_004027875.1 Aplodontia rufa
TTGTGGTGTGGGGGAGTGATTAATGGCAGAAACTTTTATTTGTCTTTGTGCTGCAGTGAGGGGGATCGGGAAGGATGAGGAAAGCAGAATTTCTCAGTGCAATGGACAAATCTGATGTTGGAAAAAGACAGAGAAGGCAGCAGGTGTCACTGCAATAGAGGAAGAAAGTGGCAGAACTAAGGTGCCTGAAGGTATGCGAGGAAGAGATCGAACTGCATCTGAGTAGACCGCTACTCCATGGCTCCTAAAAGGAGCAAAGAGAGTACTCAAGTTTGATCACTCCAAAGACTCTGTCATCCCCCAAAGATGGCTCAGTCCCCTCTCTAGAACGGTTTCTTCTTCCTCCACCCCTGACATATTTCCCTCCTCCTTTCTGAGTCACATCCTTTCAAAACCTCCATGTACTGCACTATTCTCAGGTGTTTGAGTGCTCCCTCCTCCACACTCGGTCAGACATGATTGATGCAGTGTTAGTCTGAATCTGTGAGGACCTTGGGGCCAGTAGGAAACCTTATTCAATTTTGTACTATGTGCCTTCACCAGCATAGTCTCTGGCATCAGTGTTTAACACAGTACTCTCCGTGTACTTGTTGAAATTACGAGGAATTATAAACAATAGTTCATGCTGATTGAGGACTGTCAAACTCATTTAATTCATCCAGTCTTCAAAAATTTGGGTTACAACAGCTGATGTGGCTTTTGTTCACTCTCTTTTCTTTCAGTTTATTTTTTTTTATGGATGAATATATGTTTGAGGGAGGGTAGCCCATTCTTTCCTTTCTTCCACTGTCTTTTCATCTGTTAGTCCCTATTGTGTTCCTTTCTTCCCTTCTTTTCCTACCTTCCTTCTGTTTTCCTTCCTCCTTTCCTTCCTTGTTTCTTAAAATAACAGATCAGTTTCCATAGTGTGCCAGGTGTTTTCCAAGGCATAGCAAATAAACCTATGGCAGAGACCATCCTTACCTTCAAGAATATAATATTTTACTTAGAACAGGGAGAGAAAAACAGGTGCACAAATGAGGTCCTCCCTCCAGGCAGGGTAGAGTGAGCTGTTGGAGCATTTATGGTAGCTACAGGGGAGTCCAGGAAACACTTCCCAGAGGGGGTGATTATTGAAGCTGTGGGGAAAGAATAAATTAGGCAACAGAAAGGATAAGAATACAACAGCCAGAAGAACACCACTTCACAAAGGTAGGGAGGGATGATGAGAAAGCATATCTCACTCAGCAAGAGACAATGATTCCTGATGTGACTGGAGTAAAAGGTACAGGTTGCCCATATATAGAGAGAAGGGCAGAGAGTACATCGAAAAGACCTTTTGTACTAACCAGTCTATTGGCCCTGCATCATGAAAGTTTTGAGGAGTTATTTAACATTTTTAAGTAGAGAAGAGGCATGATAATAGGTGAGTTATAGAAGAGCAGATTGGCTCCTGGAAGAATATCAAATGGAGAAAGCAGCAGAATAGAGACAGGGAAACGAGTTAGGAGACTCCAGTTATCTCAGTAACACCATCAGGATGACATGGATGAGGCAACACCATTGATGGACTAGAGTGCTTTATGGATCTACTTGAGTGCATCTTCAGCAAGCCAGAGATAGGAGATGGAATTATTATAAGAATTAACAATAGTGAAGCTAGAGGCATTCCATAGGGGAGAGGGGAACAATGATACAGGGAGGATTTCGGCAATTGCCAAAAATATAATGGTAAAAAGAAATGAGTTTTCTAGAGTTATCACATGGAACTGAACACCTAGGAAGGTAAGGGATTATAGACAAGGTTCTTTTGGGATTCATTTCTATCCCTTCTAGGATGTCAATAGCCAGGTATGTCTCATTCAAATTTCATAGATCATGGCCATCTGATAACCTGAGATTTTCTTATTCTCAGCCCCCGTTTCATGTCCTATAATCCTCATGACGTAAGAAATTATCTTCCTTAGTTGTCAGAATGTCTGCACGCTAACAAGTTTGCTCATTATTCCTCCTGCTTTCAGACTTGCCTGCCTTTCCAATTCTCCTTTACATTTCTCGGCATGCAGACTTTTGGGTCCACAGATCAGTATCCTCACTGATTCTTCTCCCTCTTCCTCTATGAAAGTCTCTGCCATTCTCGCTGATTCCATCTTTGGACCCCCATTCTTCCTCTAGTCTACAGCTAATGTTTCTACCCAGGTACACTGAAGTTGTAGCAGCACTTAATAGGGTATACCCAAATAGAACAGAGTATTTTGATTCCTAGTTACACTACAACTTGATGTCCACATCTGCTTAACTGGTTTCACATATCTTTAGTCCTGTCCTTCATTCAGTCTTACACAAAGAATATGAGTCATCCCCTGCAAGTACTGCTTTGATCATGTCTCTCCTTCTCTGAACCCTGCAGGATGTCTGAGATTTTGCTTGCGTCAAGCCAAAAGTGATCATGAGCACTCTTTATCTAACTTCCCTCCACTTTCATCATAGCCTGATTGTTCTCTCTGCTTAATTCAAGCTGGCTGGCTCCTTATTCAGGCGCGCACATGCTGCCTCACTTCTCCAGGGCACCCGCAGAGCTTCCGCCCACCTGGCACGTTTCCACTCCTTGCTGTCATACCAGTGCCTTGCTGTCTGCTTCAGGGCCCAGCATAATCCTGCTTCCTCCCCCAAAGGCTTTCCAGCTATACACACGTTCACCTCCATTACTCTAGTAGGTCTCTCCCTACTCCTTGTTCCATTTTTACATGTGGCCACTGAGTACTTTCATTCATTCATTTTTTGATATATGCATTTGCTGACTCTCAGAAGTGAATGCTTTTCAGGTCTATAATAGGCCAGGCTGTGGGAAGACAATGTAAGTATAGTTGTGAACATGTAGACCATACCCTGTTCCAAGAGGGCTTACTCTCTAGTATGGCAGACAGATATTGAAAGATTCTCACAAGAAATAGATAACCACAAACAGCTATGATTATTATGGAGTGAAGTAAAGGGTGTAAAGAGATTTTAACATGCACTTGAATTGATTGAGGTGAGCTAGGAAGGCATTTTGAGAATGTGAAGCAAAGGGTGAATAGGATTCCATTAGTTGAAGAGTTGGCAGATGAATTTTCCTGAATGACAAAGAGGAAATGCAAATTGACTGATGTGGGAAGAGTCAAGGAATAGTTCAGAGACTGTGCAAAGTCTGGGTGACAGGAGTACAGGTGGTGGGAGGGCTTCACAATCATATGTGCCTCTCATTATCATGTGGCTCATTACAGGCTTGTCATGTGCATACTGGTCCCACCCATGTCATAGTTCCAAAGCCCACCAATGTTTTCAGTAACCAATTCAATGTTTATCAATCTTACCTGATGATGAGAATCATCTGGGGCACTGGCTGACATGTAGTATTTCAGAATCTCTCCTTGGAAATTCTGATGTGGTGGGACCAAGGCAGGGTCCTAGAATATGTATTTTTAAAACAAATTCCAGTTATTTTTATCATTAAATCTGTTTGGGATTCATTGAATTATACAATATTTGGATAATTCTCAATTGATTTGGAAAATAGGAAATGGAAAAACTGATCATTGTATAAAAATAAAACTTATTATATCCCCAATGTTCTATTAACCTGGTTAAAAGCAAGCATTAATATCTGGTATGCATATTAACCTGTCTTTGAAAGTTAATTATATAAATCTTTGCTGTTTTGAAATTTGACTACAGAGCAGTGAATCTCAACACTGGATTTTTACCAGAATTACCTCTGAATCCCAAGACACTGGGTGTTTACCATGGGACTCTGGTGTTTTCCAAAGCTTCTCAGATCATCTTGGTTCTCAGCCAGGATTGTCAACAACTGCTCTTAGATGTTCATGGAAGGAGGCAGTGTGTTCTACTTTCTTTGAAATGACCATAGTGCCTACAGTCAATGCTTCAGATAGTGTGGATTCAGGAATTCGATTGAGCAACTGATCTACTCTCACTCCCTGATGTATGTTCATACACGTGTAAAATACCCATGATCAATTATTGTCCACCTCTGCACTGGAAATAAGGATAGGTCCTCAAAACAAAAGTGCAGTAACTGTTCTGTCACTGACAGAAGAAGTGCGCCATCCAATGGCAGTGCTCTGAACATCCAAGCATCGGATTGTTTCAGAGAAATTTTATGCATCTCAATACTTTTAAGATATTATTTTAATGTATTTACCATAAATAGCAAGAGGTTAGTAGTTCATAAGGCAGAATTGAATCTAAAGGTAAACTGTGTTGGCCACATTTCATAAAATGAAGAGTGTTCTAATGAGAGAGGAAGAACTGCATCATCTGTTCATCTGTGTCTGGGAATGATCATATTAACTGCAGCAGGTTAGGGCAGCAAGACCTAGTACTGGATTCAATTAACTATGATCCAGGAAAAAGGCCAGATCAGCAGGAAGAACATGTACACTAAAGACTAGGCAATGGTCACAATGACCAAGGAAATAAGGGCAATGGATTCAGTTAAGTGGGCAAAAGAAAGCTGTGGGAAAGTAAAGGGCTATGACAGTTAGAGATCCTTGAGTACAGAAGGGCAGTGCGTACCAGGAAAAGCTTAATCACATGTCAGGATCTTAACTACTGGGCTTCCAGAAGGGGAAGCCCTGGAATGCCAACTACATTCCAGTGGCTTAGAAACCAATTCAGATTATTATAGGAAGGTAATCCACAAATGCCTCTGACCGTGAAATAAGACAGGTCCATGTTACCATAACTGAGACTAGATCTGGAGCCAGATCTTACCTTCCTTATATATGCTGTGCCTACCCACGTGAAAGATTTTGATCAAGCAGTTCTCCTTTTCTGGAAAATCCTCTCTATCTTTGTAAGTTCAAATCTTAGATCTCTTTTGAGACCAGCTTTTATCCTCTCTTGTTAATCTCTCTTTCCCTTGCCAACTTCCACAGCATTCATCTATTGATTTTCTCCTAAACATTGCAGAATATCAAAAGTACTAAAAGTCAAGTAACAATATCAAATGTTTTATTCTCACGGTGCCAAAAATTTTAATGTGGTTATATCTAAATACTTGCCTTAGGATAAAGTGTTCTTGATAGTATCCCAGCATGCTATCCTTCAACCTACCAGTTGAGCAAATGGCTTTTCATTTTAATTTTGTGAGACATTGAGATTGAATTTCATAGGTGTCTAAACTATAATTTGAATTTTTTTGTCTTTTTGATAATGTTTTTTTCCCATTTTTACTAAATGTGAGAGTGATGATTCTTAACTTTAGGCTCTCTCTCTAATTTTCTTAATTATTATAAATAAGGCAAAATATAATAAAAATTCGTGATAACTGCGCAAATAGGCATTGCTGTACAAATATCGATTTGCATATTGTCACTGCAAATACTAGTTCCTTACCCCTTTTTTTGAAAGTTTGAATTCAGCAATTGTAACAAGAGTGACAATGTATGATGTGTAAAAGAGCATGTCACAAAGAAGCTGAACATAAGAAAATCAAGACCATCCTCTGTTGGCTTTGTAATTGCTTTGATTTTACATTTAGGATTGCTATTTAAGATATATACCCTGACACTATCTGACTGACTGGTACCTATGTAGTGCAAATTGCTTTGTATTTCTCCTGATTACATGCATTGTTTCCTTTTCTAAATTACCTAGCATAGTGACCAGTGGGAAGCATTCCCACATGCATTGGTGTAGAATTTGTTATTTTGTAAATATGCTTTCAAGTATATAAAATCTTTCCAAGTTAACAACTGCACAGAGGTGTATATAGTGGCTTAGATATGCTGGATATTTATGGGGCCTCAGAAACAAAATGCCTTTGTAATTGCGAAATTAAGAGACAGAAGAATAGAAGAAGTATCTTGCCCACTTCTATGAATTAGTAAGTTAACAAACTTGGGCCTAAATTCAAATTTTCAGAATTTTTGAGGGCTTCAATAAGAATTTATCAAATGTATGCATGGATATATAAATACTTCTTGTGACCTGTCCACATTGTACTTAATTGACAACTTTTTCTAAGATTTCTGGTTCTGTGTCAGATCTGTGTATCCCTCTCCTATATTGCTCAAGGGTGCTCAGAGTTCATTCAGGTATGTAAAGCTCTGACCTAGGGGTCTTCCAGAATCTTTTCATTCACACTAAAAAGGAAGAGAAAAGAATTATTGGACAAGTAGAGAAGTATTTTGTATAAAAATAAAGGAAAATGACAAGTTAGGTATCAATACATACATGTATATAAATTATTAACAGGAAATAAGTGAAATTTTGGAATGGAGAAAAAGAGTCATAACCACATCATTTTGTATTGAATGGTAGGAATTTACCATTATAAAAAGTGAATTAAGCAGGTTAGAAAACTAATACTATTTTTTGTGGGGGAGGGGAACTATGTAACATTGGTCAGATGTAGATTTTCTGTCCTTCCAGGTTGCTTTCTATAAAGAGTTTAATGTCCTCTTTGGTATTCATGGAGTTTTTGAGAAAAGAACAATAGCCTCTAAGCTCATTGGGTAACTGCTAAATGATTCAAGGGTCCCAGAACTGTTTACCTTGCTGTGTGTTTTGAGGAGAGGCCATGAGAACTGATGCCAAAATACGTAGGTCTTTACAGACAACAAAAGCTCTTAGAATTGCTCAGATTTCTCCCTCACAAGAAACCTGTACCTAAGTAAGCATAGACACTCAAAGATCAATTAATTCCCTCTGAAACCTGGAACTATTCCAAGATACATGATTTTGAGCCAGTATTTTTCTCAGAGTATTTATACTGATTTATTCCAGTAAAGTAAATATTTACCAATAATCTGATCAACTGTATGCTGAAGTATTTTGCTTTTAGGGATATGTGTGTAAAAGATAAATGCATCTATCCAAGCCGAAATTGTTGGTCTTTGATCATTTGGTAATAACCTATTCAAATATTAATTTTTTGGCATTTCTTCTTCATACAGCCAGAAACTTGTAACCATTAATAAGTTTTTATTCTCAGCTACTATCCAGTAAAGATGGAATAACAGGCAATCTTAAAAGGAAAACATTCCAGTATTAGAAAATGGCATTCTACAGGTAGGGAAGCTTCTAAGATTCTATTTTAGATGCTCAAAAGGAGACATTTGGTTACTGCAGAACCAGTGGGAATAAATGTGACTGAATGTGTGAGGTTATAAAAACTGCAATCTTCTTAGGAAGGATTGAAATCTACTGTAGAGTTAGATAATAGTAATGACTTGAGAATCTCTAGGTTTATTTTCCCCTGGTAGAGAATGTGTTCCTTTTACTTGTGATATTTAGGGAAGTACCATTTCTAGACATGGAGAATTTTTTTTTCTTTCCCCTTAGAGTGTTTAGTGAGAGTTCTTCTTAACTGATGCCATGTAGAGCTCATCGTAAAAGAACATGTGGTTTACAGAACTTTAATGTTTCCTATGTCTTATCTTTCCTCCCCTCTCTCAGAGACAAGTTGTAAATAAAGGTCCTCAGTTCTTCTACCACCATGAAAGACTGAAAAGTCTCTATTGGTTCACTTTGCAGGAAAGAAAAGCCCCAAAAGAATAGCATGCTATATCTACTTAGGTAATATTTAACATCATGGAAGAACTGTCTTAGAATGGAAAGAAACTGGAAAATCAAAACCACCATGACCTACTGAATAAATATTCAGTCTTTGTCATAAAGTATGTGAAATACATAGATATGGTACACAAATGGATTTGGTTCTTTTGGGTTTTATTGTCTATAATGTCTTGATAAAAGTGTTGTGGGCAAACACCTGCCCTCAAATGTTTAAACATTTGTCACTTAAGATGTATTTGGTTTGAAACAGGATATACAGTTTGCAGTAGATCACTAGAGAAGATATAAGCATTGATTAAATGGATCAGATTACAATATACTCATTAATCTCATTCATTTGAAAATTATTTTCCTCAGTGCAGCATGTGTTATCTTAACTTTAAATTTATGACATTTTGCTGAGTGAATACAATTCAGCCCAAAAGAAATCATCAGTATTGGTCCTGACAGTGATAGTCAATTAAAAAAAAAAAGGTTTACAAACTGGGCAAACTTTTTTTGCATATATCTCTGGGCTCTGTATCAGTGTTGGTTTGAAAAGTTAAACATTTGTGCTGTGTCTATCCCAACCAAGGCAAGTGGGGCACTGTACTATTTATCACCCAACAATCTGTGATTAATTTTTTGAATAACCCTTTCTACTTTTCTTGGTATATATAGTTGGCCAAATACATATTAAAACCACATTTGCTTGATCTTTCACATGGTAAGCATTCAAATGCTCAGAAGTTCACTGTGGGAGTTAGACAAATGATGTGATGAAAAATGGACGCGTGGTCCTATGGTAGTAGAGTGGACGGGAAATGGGTGTAAGAAAGTGTTTGGGTGGGACCTTGCAATTTGTCCTAGGCTCTTCTAAGTCTCCAGCTTTATCCCATATTGGCAGGGAATAATACAATATTAGAGCTGGAATTGGTCAGTGTGTTGATTTTCTTAAAACAAAGTCAGCAGAGTACTAACTTTTGTGTTGCAGTAATAAACTCTCAAATTTTCAACAATTTCCAAGGACCTCACTGTGACTTTCATAACATCTCCTCTCAGTGTTGATTCATTGTATAACTTGAAAAATAAATAAATTTAAAATAATGATAAATAAAAGGAAAAATGATTTTCTTATATTTGAATTCTCTGCAACTTGAACTTGCTTCCTCTTATTAGATTTTGAGAAAGTGAAAAATCAATGCATTAATGATTTCCTCAAAATGATTCTTTGTATTCTTAGCAATAGCCACAAAACAATCAATAATACCCAGTAAGTTTCTCTTCTTCAGAGAATATATTTAAATTTGAATATAGGTTCAGTATCCTTGGTGCAAAAATTCAAAATTCAAATGCTACAAAATCTGAAGCTTTTTAAGAGTCAACATTATACAAGTGGAAAATTTCACTCCTTGATTTTATATGGTGGCTTACGGTCACATTGAAAAATATTGTGTCAACTTATCTTCCACTTCTATGTACAAGGTGTATATGAAATGTAAATAAATTTTGTGTTAAAACTTGAGTCTCATTCTCAAAGTATTACATTATATATATGCAAATATTCCTAAAACAAAGAAATCTGAAATACTTCTAGAGCCAAGTATTTCAGATAAGAATTCTCAACCTATGTTATATTTATTCCTTTAATAGCCTTCATTTATTAATATTTTTTGAATCATTTTAATCACTATTGTAAATGTCTTTAAATATTGAAAATAAAATGGAACACATTTATAATAAATTTTTGATGTTAACTCAGTTTTATTGCTTATAATACAAATGAAAATCTTTGATTTTTTCTTAAGTATAAAATGCTAGAGTAATGAGATTCTGCCTTTTAATCATTTCATTTGAAGTGCCTGCCAAAACTGTCCTTCCACCAAAAATAAGAAGTTGAAAATGTGATGTCAGGTTCATCTTTTCTTTGTTCCCTCTAAACTATTCATTACTTTACATTGAGACAACTGTCCTTTTAAAAAAGCTTGAAATGTTAGGACTAATTCTCCTGTTGTTGGGAGTCAAACACAGAAGTATAGCAATGTGCAGAAACAAATTACACCATTATGACACTTGGCTGAGCTTAATGGATTTAATCATTTAGTGAGCAAACATGCACTTTATACTCACTGCTATATAAAAATTCCTTTCAAAACAGTAGAGAGATACCCAATAAGTAAAAAATAAATCTAGCATGATCTAGCTATCCCACTATTGAGTATATGTCAATGAACTGCAATCAGTGTATAAAAGAGATACGTACTTCCATGTCTAATGCAGCTCTGTTCACAGCTGTGAAGATGTGGAATCAACTAAGGTATTCCTCAACAAACAAATGGTTAAAGAAAATATGGTATGTATGCTCAGTAGAATGTTATTCAGTCAGAAAAATGAATGAGATCCTGTCATTTGTAACAACATGGACAGAGCTGAAAAACATTAACTGAAACAAACCATACACAAAAAGACAAATACCACATACTCTTACTCTCATGTGGAATCCAAAAATATTAATTTCATAGAAGAATAGAATAGTGTCACTAGAGGCTGGGAAGGGCAGGGGGAGAGGAGGAAGAGAGAAGCTGGATCTCAGGTACCAAAACATAATGTAGGCAGAATAAATTCTAGGGTTCCACAGTGGAGTGGCTGTACTTTTTATAACAATCTGCTACATATTTTATAAAGAACTAAAAGAAAGAAATTTGAAAATTCTCAGCATATCACAAAAAGATAAATGTTTCTGGAAGTAGAAAAGTAGAAATGGTAATTGCCCTGATTTAAATCGTTATACATTGTACATGTATTGAATTATCACACTGTACCCTATAAATGTGTATAATTATGAGTCAATTAAAAGTGAAAATAGAAAAGAATCCTTTTCACACAGCTGTAACTTCTTTAGCTTCTATTTTTCTATTAGAATACAAATTATACTTCATTAAAGTATTTTTAGTTGATTAATGCATAATATTTTTACAAGTGTATGAGGTGTATAATGTGATAACATTGAAATATATATTACATATATGTAATGATAACTCAAACTCATCCAGCACCCTAAGCTCATCACATTTTTTAAAATTTTTTTTTCTAAGAGAGAGGGACAGTGAGAGAGACAGAGAAAGAGAGAAACAACTTTATTTAGTTTTTCACATGGCCTTAGTTGCTCCAACACTTTGGTTGTGTACATGGTGCTGGGGTTTGAACCTGGGTGCTCGTGCTTACAAGGCAAGCACCGAAACCGCTGAGCCACCGCTCCAGCCCCAACTCATCATATTTTTAATGGTTACATTTGAAATCCCCAGCTATTGTGAGATGTATGGCATTAATATTACTTATATTTACCCTGCTATATCACAGAACACAGAACTTTTTCTTCCTATCTTACCATAACATTGCACCTACTAATGGGAATCGTCCCATTTCTCTCCATACCGCTCTCCTCAGTCTCTGGCAACCACTTTTCTAATTTGAAATTTTCTGAAATCCACTTCTTCTGATTGTACATATAAGTGAGATCCTTCAGTGTTTTTCTTTGTTGCATAATTTATTTATTTTAACACAATGTCCTCCAGGTCCATCCATGTGGTCTCAAGTGACAGCCTTCATGCTTTTTTTTTTTTTTAAGAGAGAAAGAGAGAGAAAAAAATATATCAATTTTATTTAGTTTTTCATGTGGCTTTCATTGTTCTGACACTTTGTTGTGTTTGTCGTGCTGGGGTTTGAACACGTGTACTTGTTCATGCCAGGCAAGTGCTGTAACTGCTGGGCCACTGCTCCAGCCCAGTTTCATGCTTGTTTATGGCTGAATAATACTCTATTGAGTACATATATAACACATTGTCCCCCCATTCAATGTGTCTGTTGTTGGACATATTCCAGCTTTTACAAATCAGGCTTCAATAAACAAACGAATGTAGATGTCTACACCATATGTTAACTTAATTTCCTTTGGATATGTACCTTAGAATGGAATTGCTGGATTTTTGGTAGTTCTACTTTTAGTTTTTTGAGGAAGGTCTGTAGTGTTTTTCACAGTGGCTGGATTATTCTACTAATCTACCAAAGGTGTGCAAGAGTTCCTCTTTCTCCATATCCTAACATTGATTATTTTTTATCTTTTTGAAAGTAGTAATTCTAACCTAGATAAAGTGATATCTCATTGTGGTTTTGATCTTTATTTCTCTGATTAGTAGTGATGCTGAATATTTTTCTTGATCTAGATTTTTCTCAAAGGAATACCTACAGTCTTCGAGAAAAACTGCTATAAAAATCTTAAAATTTCAAAATTTGATAAAGATAAAAATAAACTAAAATGAGTAGTTATTGTTATCTCTCAGCTTTTTTTTTTGAAGTGTATACTTTTTCTGTTCACTTATTTATCTAGCAATACTCATTGTGAGCCAGACACTGCCTCACTGAATATCTACTCTGCAAAATGAAATGTTTCTTCCTTAGTAGGAGTTTGTTATCTAGTGGGAACACAGATGATAAAAATGTAAATGAATGTTTATGATACTGAAATGAAAAAAATATAAGAAGGTACTATGATTGAGAATAGCTGCTTTGGTTTGAGAACTACTACTACTCCTTTGATTTGAGAACCTAGTGTGGTTGCAAAGGTGGGAAGAAGGGAGGTGATGAAGATGAGCCCTGGAGGATGAAACGACATGAGATTCACAGGAAAAAGAGCATTCCATGCAGTGGAAGCAAACCAGAACCTAGTTATTAAAAAAAAAGAAAGTGAACATTTGCTTCTGATTATGCTATGCTCAGTAATAGCTATTGCCTCCCTATTCCTCATCTCTGAATGTGTTGTGATCATTTGCTGGGCCACTGGCAGATGCTGGCAGCATTACTAGTGTTTGATCATCTAATCCAGTTTCAGTCCACTCATGGGAAATATGCCTGCTGTCATAAAGGTAAACCTCAACAGAATTCAGAAAATGTAGTTGAGATGGTGGAAGATGGAGTCATAAGGCGTAAGGTTGAGAGCAAAAGGCTCAGAAGTTGTTACCACACTTCGCCTCTGTCATGTCCCCTGAACACGGACTACATGGAGGCTGCCTTTCTCAAGAGGTTAGAGCTAGTGTGCAGACACCTACTTCCAAGGCGTGAGTGAAGTACATTCTCATTCTCAACATCACGGAGGAGGATATGACAACTAGAGGAAAAGAGGCTTTCTCAATAAATAGAAACAACGTTTCAGGGAGATAAATTGATGTAGAGAATAGTCCAGATTTTTACCTTGACTTTCAAATCAGAGGAGACATGGTATTTCCAGCTGTTACCAATATCCTACATCTCATTTTAAAATTAACTCAGAAAAGAGCTGAGTTCATGTTTCAACCTAAGGAAATTCAAGTAATATTCTTCATTTCATAAGAAACTGCACCTTAAAAATGTAAGGGAGGGGGCTGGAGCAGTCGCTTGGTGGTTATGTGCTTGCCTGGCATGCACAAGGATGTGAGTTCGAACCCCGGCACCACATACACAATGAAGTGTCAGAGCAATGAAAGCCATGTGAAAAATTAAATAAAATCGATTATCTCTTCCTCTTTCTCTCTCTCTTTCTTAAAAAAAAAGTGTAAGGGCTGAATTCCTTACTTACCTAGGACATTTTCCGAAGTGACATGACAATTTGTCAAGTGAAAACCAGAATTCCAGTTGCTTCACCTGGAAAAGCAGTGTAAGGACTTCCACACTAGATGTCTAGGCTTCAGCTCGTGTGGAGCTTTATTCTCCATAAAAATTTTCTGTGGGTCAG
Organism: Aplodontia rufa; assembly: GCA_004027875.1. NCBI lineage: Eukaryota > Metazoa > Chordata > Mammalia > Rodentia > Aplodontiidae > Aplodontia > Aplodontia rufa. The sequence goes on from PVKS010016905.1 coordinate 13,310, forward strand.
AGAAATTGCTGCTTTAGTGCTTCAAATTAAACACACTCTGAGGTTTACAGACGAAAAAATAAATATTTGCAAACAGTGGTTGAATCGGGGAGACTGTTCCCTTTGGTACTCTTTGAGGATTTTAAAATCTTCTATTTTATTACTATTTATGAATTTACCAAAAAAAGCAGCCACCTTGGCCACCAAGAAGAGATTTTGGGAGAAGGTATTATCCTGTCTATGAATGTTAAGAAAAGAAACATAAAGCCCAAGAGGGTCCTATAGAGTCTGCACATCTTACGCACACAATCTCCTTGCAACTTGCTGTGACCAGAAAGACACTTGCTCCTAAATATATGCAGAAGGGGCATATTGAACAATAGAGAAATTATTTATCATTCTTAGTAAAATCATACTTAATTTAAATATAAGTGATATGTTACACAGGATTTTGGAGAAACTTAAAGTATATGTAAATAAAAATTACATGATATTTTTCCCATACAGTAACATAGTTTTAGGACAGACCAATATAAGGAGTTTCTCATCTTTTGTATACATTTTGAACTAAATGTACACATACCTCACCATTCATGTTTATTCTTACAGATGGGCAATGACCTGATTTTTTTTTTTAAATCCATTTTGACTCTACTTCGTTTTTGGAGCCTATTAAAACATAAGGGCACTCATAAAGGAAGGATGGAAATAGTATACAAATTTGAAATTATGAATTTAGCATCCCAGATTCTACGTGAAGGACGTGGATGGGGCTAGAAGAACAACATAAAGCATCAGTCCATTTACCACATAATGTCAAAGAGCCCACAGCTGTGACTCCAGTTTTTTTAAATGGTATCTTGATTAATGCAAATCTTCAATTTATGCAATACCTGCTTTTATATTTTGGTTATCTAGAAGTTAGAGATGTTGCTCAGTGGTAGAGTGTGTATTTGACAGGCATGAGATCCTGGCTTCTAACCCTAGGACCCCCAAAATAAAATAATATATCCCAGTATACGGTGTCACATTTGGATCTTAAATCTCCTCCAGGGGCAATGTGTTGATGACTTGACCACCAGTTATTGGGAGGTGGTGAAACCTTTAGGAAGGATAGTTCTGACTAGTTTAAAGAAGATAGGTCATGATTGGTGGAAGAGTTATTGGGAACCAAGTCCCTTACCCTCTTTTAGCTTTCTGGCTGCCATAAGAACAGTTTTTAGTCTATTATATGCCTGCCACCACACTGTTCTGCCTCACTACAGAACCAAAGTGATGGGACCAAGAAACCATGACTGAATCCTCTAAAACTGTGAGACAAAATGGATCTTTCCTTTTTACATTGATTACATCAGCTATTGTGTTAACAGTGACAGAAAGCTGACTAACATATGTGGCTTCTTCCCAAGGAACAGAATAAGTTCAACATATAACAACTGCATAAAGACAGCTTTTTCACTTGACTTTAGGAATCCAAACTAATTTCTGATTATATCATTCAAGGTACACACTCATATACACACCACAACTTTGTGTGTGTATATGTATATGAAGAAATTTATTATAAGGAATTGTTTCACTCACATATGAATGTTGAGCAGTCCTAAGACATGAATCTGTAAGTGAAAGACCCAGAAAGCTAATGGCATAATTTCTTCTTGTCTGAAGGGATTCATTGGTTCACCTTCATACGAGCATACACATTGAAATAGTTACTTTAACCTTATCCTCGTCCAGCATCTACCCACTTTCTCCATTCCTCAATATCATGGCCCCTCTGTAGTAACCCATGTTACAGAAATTAGTGACTATAAAAATGTAATTTACATATTAAGATGATTAGATTTATATATGCCTCTCTGGATATATTTGAGGTTCTTATAGGAGTCAAATGTACTCTATGTTATTGAACACCCTCTGTCTACTCACCCTCCCTTTCTCTTCCACCCCTCTTCATAGCTATAGTCCCCAAAGCTATTGGGTTACTTCAGATTTGGTGGGACTATTAAATAAACTTAATCAATTTTCAAACTTTCTTAGGTTTTCCTCTAGTTTCTACATATGAGAGTAAACCTTCAACCCGTAAGTCTCTGGATTTGGCTTATTTCACTCAGCATGATTTTTTCCATTTGCATCCATTTACCTGCAAAAGCCATAATATGTTCTTTCTAATTGCTGAGTAGAACTCGATTTTAAATATACTCACCACAGTTTTTAGATCCATTCATCCAGTGAGGGGCATCTAGGTTGTTTCCACAATTTCACTATTCCAAACTGAGCTGCTATAAACATTGGTGTAGCAATATCTCTGTAATAAGCTGATTCTAGCTCTTTTGGGAAAATACCCAGGAGTGGAATCTGGATCATATGGTGGTTTAGTCCTTAGTTGTTTGAGCAGACTCCACACTGCTTTCCAGAGTGGTTGAACCAGTTTACAATTCCACCAACAGTGTCCTATTGTTCCTTTCTCCCAACAACTGTTCCAGCATCTGTTACTTTTCACGTTCTTCATTTTTCCCATTCTGGCTGGGATGAGGTAGAATCTCCGAGCAGTTTCGATTTGCATTTGTCTAATTGCTAGTGATGTAGAACATTTTTTCATACATCTTTTGGCTTTTTGCACTTACCTTGTTGAGAAGTTTCTGTTTAGTTCAGTAGCCCATGTACTGAATGGAGTAATTGTGTTTGTGATGTAAGGTTTTTTGAGTTCTTTGAATATTCTGGATATTAGATCCCTATCAGAGAGGTAGCAGACCATGATTTTCTCCCATTCTAAAGGTTCTTTCTTGACACTTTTGACTAATTCCTAAGCTGTGCAGAAGCTTTGTAGTGTAATAACATCCCACTCCGATTCTTGGTTCTAGTTCTTGCAGTACAGAAGTCAGTCTTGTTAAGGAAGACATTGCCAACACCTATATGGTGGAGTGTAGATCCAATTTTTTCTTCTAATAATTGTAAGGTTGCTCATTTAATTCCTAGTTCTTTGATCCATTTTGATGTGATTATTGTGCAGGCTAAGAGATAAGGATGTAATTTCAGTTCTTTGCCTATGGCTGTCCAGTTTGTCCAGCACCATTTGTTGAACGGGCTGTCTTTAATCAATATTTTTGCCTGCTTTGTCAAATATCAGATTGTTATAGATTTGTGGGTTAATCTCAGTGTCTTCCATTCTATTCCATTGGTCTTCCTGCTTATTTTGATACCAATCGCTCATTATTTTTGTTATTATAGCTGTAGAGTATAATTTCAGGTCAAGAATTACAATGTCTTTTTTTTTTCTTTTTTGTTTAGTAGTGCTTTGGGTATTCTGTGTTCCTTATTGTTCCAAATGAATTTGGGAATTGATTTTTCTATATCTGTGGAGAGTGCCATTGGTATCTTGATGTGGATTGCATTAAATCTATACGTTGCTTTCAGCAGAATGGAAATTTTAACTATATTGATTCCGCCTAACAAAGAACATGAATGTCTTTCCATCTTCTTAGGCTTTCTTCAATTTCTTTCTTCAATGTTTGACAGTTTATGGTGTAGAGGTCTTTTACTTTCTGTGTTAGATTAATTCCCAAGTATTTTATTCTTTTTGAGGTTATTATGAATGGGGCAGATTTCCTGATTTCTTCTTCAGCAGAATTGCTATTAGAGTAAATGAAGGCAATTGATTTAAAGGAGTTGATCTTGTGTCATGGTACTTTGTTGAATTCATTTATAATCTCTAGAAGTCCTCTGATGGGATTTTTGGGTCTTCTAGGTATAGGATCATATTATCAGCAAATAGTTTAACTTACTCTTTCCCAATTCAAATTCCTTTGATTTCTCTCTGTTTTCTGATAGCTCTGGCTAAGGTTTTGAGCACTGTATTGAATAAGAGTGGTGAGAGAGGACAGCCTTTTCTAGTTCCCAAGTTTAGTGAGAATGCTTTCAGTTTTTCTCCATTAAGTATAATGCTGGCTGTGGATTTGTCATAAATGGCCTTGACAAAATTAAGGTAATTTCTTTCCATCCCTATCTTCTCCAAAGTTTTGAGCATGAAAGGGTGTTGGATTTTCTCAAATGCCTTTTCTGAATCAATCGAGACGATCATATGGTTTTTGCCTTTAATTCTGTTTAAGTAATTAATTACATTTATTGATTTGTGTTTGTAGAATCAGCCTTACATGCCTGGAATGAAACCCACTTGATGGTGATGTATGATCTTTTTGAAGTGTTTTTGGATGTTGTTTGTTAAGATTTTGTTAACGATTTTTGCATCTGTCTTCATCAGGGATATTTTGGTCTATAGTTTTCTTTTCTTGATGTGTCTTCATTGTATTTTGGTATCAAGGTTATGGTTACCTCATGAAAACTGTTTGTAAGAGTTCTATCCCTTTCAATTTCATGGAATAGCTTACTGAGGAAAGGTATTGATTCTTCTGTAAAGGTCTGATAGAACTCAGCTCTGAATCCTTCAAGTCTTGGGCATTTTTTATTTGGAAGGGCTTTGATTGCTGTTTCAATTTTGGTATCTGAAATTAGTGTGTTGAGCTGGTTGAAATCCTCCTATGTCAGTTTGGGAGTGTCATAAATGGTTAAGTATTTGCTCATGTCCTCCAAATTCTCCAACTTTGAGGAGTATAGCTTTTCAAAGTACTTTCTGATAATCCTTTGAATTTTGGTTGAGTCAGCGGTAGTGCCTCCATCTTCATCTTGTTTTGTTGATTTGCTTCATTTCGTTCTTCCTTTTGGTGAGGTTGGCTAAAGGTCTGTCAATTTTATTTATATTTTCAAAGAAGCAACTTTTTCTATCATTGATTTTTTATGTTTTGTTATTCATTGATTTAAGCTCTGATTTTGGTTATTTCCTGTACTCTACTGTATTTGGATCTCTGGCATTGTGACCTTTCCTGTATTTTGTGCCAACTTGGATATCTTTTAGTGAGCTATGCTTTTATTGACTTTCCTTTGATTGTGGGCCTTGGGAGTTGCTGCTTGTTCCTCTGTTTGAAGTTTGTCTTTGTGTATTCTCTGAAGAGTTGGTTTTGTGTTAATGCATGTTGCTAATTTGTTCTTACCATGGAAAATTTTATTTCCCCATCAAATCTGAAGCTGAGTTTTGCTCAGTATAGTATTTTTGTCTGACAATTATTTACTTTTGTTCCTCACATTTATCTGGTTTGAGAAGTCCACTGTGATCCTTATTGGTTTACCTCTGAATGTAACTAAGTATCTTTCTCTTACTGCTCTTAATATTCTTTCATTGCTTTCTCTGTTGTTCATTTGAATATGATGTGTTAGCTCCATTTGGGGTCGCATAAGCTTCTGGAATGTGAATTTATGGATCAATTCTGATATGGGGGAATTTTCTTTAATTATCTCATTGAGAGATTTTTTATGTCATTCATTTGATGCTCAGTGTTTTCCTGTATCCCAATTACTTTCAGGTCATTCTTCTGATTTTTATCCCATACTTCTTGGAAATTCAGATCATAATCATTTTTTTAAATTTTTTTGTCTATCCTCCTTGCATTCAAGATTACTCAGTCTTTCTTCTTTATCCAATGTTCTGTCTCGAGAACCGAAGTTCTATTTTCTACTGAGTTTACTCTAATATTAATATTTTCCATTGAGCTTTTAATTTGGATGACAGTGTTTTTCAGTTCTATGAGCTTTGGTACACTTTTTTTTCAGTGTCTCTAATTCTTTATTAAAGTGGTCTTTCAGTGCCTGTAATTGCTCTCTTATTTCCTTCCTTAAATCTTCTTTTAATTTTTTAATCATTTTAATAATCAGATTGTAGTTACTGTTTTCTAAGTTTTCATTGAGATCCCTCTCCATGGAATCTTTGGCTGGAAAGTTGAGGGTTTGAAGAGAATTGTTTCCCTTTTTGCTCATTTTCAGTGTCAGGGAGTGGGGCCTGGGTTCTGTCACTGAATATTTCTTGGGGACTTTTTGATGGATATGGAATTTTTGTGTCTTTGCTTATTTGGGCTGGGGCATAATTTGGATATTATAGTTCAATGGCTTGCCTCCTAAGCGTATGATATATTAGTGATCTTTATGATTTCAAATACCTCAGGAGGTGAGGGCGAAGAGTCAATATGTACAGCCAATGCGACAATAGTGTCGATCCTGTTACTTTCTGCCCACTAGAGCTATTACAGTGTTAATTACCACCTATGAAAAGAGCAAATGGATTAGCAGCTATCTTCTCTGAGAGCTCTCAGACTATACTTGGATTAAAAGCAAATGCCCATTCTTACATTTGGCATTCATTCAGTTTCCAGTACATCCTTGGGTGAGGGAAAAATAGTCTTGAGAATAAAGGAAATGTGGTAAGAAAGTAGTGAGGAACTTGTGATTTTGGAGAGAGATGAGAAAGAGAGTGGACATGATGCAGGATGTTCTGCTAAAATAAAGAAAATAAAAAGGAAGAGACTGAGATAATGACTTTAGGGGAGGATGAGAGAGAGCAGAATAAAGTTTAGGTGTTTCCAGAGGAAAGGGAAGTGTGAGAAACTCACTACAGGGAGACTCTACAGCACAGACAAAATGCACTGGTTGGCAAGATAGTAAACAGCAACAACATCAAACCACAGCAATACAAACACAGCAAAAAAAGAAAAAGAAAAAGAAACAAAAACAAACGAAACGGACACACAAAAAGAAATAAAACAACAAACAACAACAACAAAAAGGAAATTTGGGAGGATTATGATATTGCCACTGAGAAGGTCAAACTGTACAGTGCGGGTAGATGTTCACATCTGACAACAGGGTGGAGGCACTTCCATGGTGAGGTTGCTGGCGGGACTGTGTTTTGCTGTTTTCAGCTGAAGTCAAATTCCCAGGGGTCCTCCCGATATTCTCCCGTATGAGTGTGCGAGGGGAGGGAGTGCAGTCTTTCACGACCTCTGCTTCCTGTGAATACAGCCTTTTGGCCTTCCTGGGTTGAAACCCTGGACACTTTGTGTCTGTCTGCCCACACTCCTGCCCTGCTGCAGCTAAGGCCCCAGCAGCCACTAGCATTCTTGTGGCTACTGGAGCAGCTACAAGGGTAGCTTGCTGATCCTGGGGCAGTGGTGCCCTGAAGTGTGTTCTGCTGGGACAGATGTTGCCCCAAACTTGAGTGTCCTGAGGCTCTCACTTGCCCCAAAAGGAGGCTCAACCCCAGCATCGCAGGGGTCTGACAAGAAGACACCAACCTGGAAAGCCCCACCCCTGGGTTATTGTCCACTCCAATCTCAAGGGGCCTGAAAGCAGACTACCACCCAGACCGACCTGGTCCCAGGGTGCAGCTTCTGTTCCAAAATCACAGAGGCTGAATATGGATTCCTCAGACTGCATGAACCTGAGGGATCTGTGCTCCAGAGTCATAGGGCCTGAAAGCAGGCTTCACCCTGCCTATGCTGGTCCTGCTGATTCTCCTCTGTTGCAAATTCATGGAGCCTGAAAGCAAACTCTGTCCTGAGCCTGCAGGTCAGTGGGTGGGGAAGGTGTGTATGAAGCATCCTGTGTTCCAAAGTCACAGGACCAGGACCTGTAAGGAGGCTCTGCCTGGAATTCGGGGTACCAGAGCAACCTCTGCTGCAAAGTTGCAGAACCAGTAGGGAGATTCCACGAGGCACACACAGCCCCCAGAGCAGTCAGTCACAACAGCAAAGCCCCTGGGTCTGAGTTAGTCAGATCACCTGGGTCCTGGAGCAGTCAGCTGCCTGATGGTTCAGCCACTAGGGTGGCTTCTAATCTGAGCTCTTAGAGCAGCTGCCTGGACCACCAACCTACTCAAGATGGTCATCACCCTGGCTCTCTATGGCCAGATTGGAGGCAGTCAAAGTTATGTGCACTAATGAAGTCCCTGGGTTTAGCCATAGAGTGGGATCTCTTCTGTTACCAGAGATCCCCATGCCAATTTGTCCTTCCTGTATTTATGTGTGATCCTCCTTCCTCTGTGCTGTTCCAGCAGTGTGATTGCTGAGTGGTGATCCTTGAAGCCAGAGCTGATAGATCCTTATTTGGTTTTTCTTCTTTGGCAAGTGTATCCAAGCCTCTGCATCTCTAATTTTCCTTCTTTATCTACTAAGGAATTGAGGCAAAATTTTGCTGTTCACCCACCTTGCCGGAAGGCACTTTTCCCACTCTTAGTGTCCTGCTTCATGCAGAGATTCTTCATGCAGTCCTCCGGTAAGTCACCATCTTCTCTTTCTTCCAGAATTTCTTATAAATAATCTGGAGTCTAAATCTAAAATGAGAAACTTAAAACATTTACCTGGTCAGTAGAAAAGAGTATTGTCACCTGACTTTGATAACCAAATCTTAAATAGGATAATAGATGAGTTCATGGATTTAGTCCTGAATGTTATACCTTGGGATCTAGAATCCTAGCCCATGGAATTACACTGAGTATTTATTTCCAGATCTGAGGAGGTCTTTTTGATATATCTTAAGTGATATAACTATGCAGAATCATTTTCACATTCTCTCTTGTGTTTACTCTTTTATTCTTCTACTTACAAATAAATTCCATTGATATATAATTTATGTATAATAAAACCTGTGGTACTTAGGTATCTAGTATTGACAAAGATAACCATGTGACAATTACCACAATGATGATACAGATTTTTGTGGCCACAAAACTCTCTTGTGTGCCTTGATGGTCAATGTCTCCCCCCTCCATTTTCATCTTGTCATCCCACCTTTGTCCCCTGAGCTCTGTGCTTGCTGGGTCAACAGTGATCTTCTTTCTCTCTGCACAGAGAGTATGCAGTTTCTAGACATCATAAAAATGGAATAAGACGGAATGTATTCTTTTGTGTGTGGTTTATTTTACTCAGCAAGGCATTAAAATCCATTCAAATTGCTTTAATTGGTATTTTTTTCATTTTGTTTCTGAACAGCATTCAATCATAAGGATGCTTATCTATTGACCCCTATGTGGACTTTTTCTCTCATTTTTGAATATTATGAAGACAGCTACTATGGGCATGCTATTTGAAGTCTTTCTAAAAACCTGTACATTTTTCTCCTGAGTAAATGTATAGGAGTAGAATTATGGAATCATATGGTGAATTTATATTTAAATTTATTAAAACTGTTTGAATATTTTTCCAAAGTAGCAATGTCTTTTTGAATTATCAGCACAAGCACATTAGCATTCCAGTTGATCCAGATATTATGGTTTAGAGGAAAAGTGTCTCCCCCAAACTCCATGTGTAGGAATGTAAGAAGGCTGAGCTGAAATGAGTGGATTACAAGTGTGTTAGTGCAATCAATATGTCAATCCTCTTATAGGGATTAACTAGCAACTAAACCAGGTAGGGTGTGGTTGGAAATGGTGGGTCATTGGGGATGTGCCTTTGGGTATATATTTTGTATCTGGCATGGAGTCTCTCTCTCTCTTCTTTCTGGAGCCATACCTTGACCCCCAGCCCTCTGCCATGATGTTCTGCATCACCTTGAACCCCGAGGAATGGAGACAGCCCCCCCACAAGCTAAGACCTCTGAACCCATGAACCCTAAAATAAACTTGTCCTCCTAAAATTGTTCTTGTTGAGCCTTTTAGTCACAACAATGAAAAAAGTGACTAAAACAAAAATTGGTACTGAGAACTGGGGTAGTTGCTGCGACTAACCTGACCATGTGCTTTAGAAATTTTTTGGAGCTTTTGGGAATTTGTGGGAGGAATTTTAAGATGTTTAGCATTACCAGCTGGAAATCTTTTAGATTGTTATAAATGGAAATTAATGGGCAATTCTAATGGGAGCCCAGAAGACCAGAATGCCAATAGGACTATGAACAGTAAAAATAGGTTTCAGAGGAGGATGCTATTAGAAATTGGATTAAAGGCCAATTTTACTCTGGCTGAGGTTTTCTGCATTTTGCCTGTGTCTTGAGACTTTCTGTGAAGCCCATTTTAAAAACTGTGGACTTCTTAATATGGGGAAGAAATTTCTAGGCGGCATAGCATTCAGGAGGTGGCAAGGGTAGTGTTGGCAGCTTTTAGCCAAATTTATTGTGATAATCAGGAGCAGAAAGAGTTGAAAAACTTGGACTTGAAAGGTGGAAGTAAAACTGGTGCTAAGGAAATTGCAGTTGTAAAAGACATTATTACCACGGCTTAAGAAATTCTGAAGACTTTATCCAAAGACAATTGGGAAAAATGGCTTGAGGGAATCTCAGGAATTGACAAGAACACATCCACCTCAGACTCAAGGGAGAAAAAATTCTTTTGGAAAGAGACCAGTGGTGCAGTCTTCTTACTCAAGAGGGCCTAGGAAGGGTTTTCAATGTGCTCAGCCACCCAAGCACTCAGAGACTGCTTCAGCCATGGTCCCTGGGGGCTTGGTTACTGGTGGAAATGGTGGCAGACCTTGGTGGCAACCATGTGACTCTGTATTCTGCAGGACTGCAGGATGCTGGGGGGTCATGGTGGCTTCCACCAAGATTTCAAAGGAAAGCTTGGGAGGCCAGGCAAGTTGCAGCAGTGTCAGAGCCCCTGCAGGCAGCCCCTGAGAGGGTGATGTATGGAGATGTGAGAAGGAAGCTTCAGCTGCAGTGGAGACCCACAAAATAAAGAAATGCCAGTACCTTGGAACATTGGCCAATGAAACCTTTCGTAATTGAGCAGATACAAGCCAAGAAAGAGGCCATGTGAATTGCAACCACCAGGGCCACAAGAGTGGACCTATACAAGTTTTTATGTAGAGAACATCATGATGCCATGCACTCCAGATGCTGGACATGGAACTATGGGATTGTTTGCCCAGCTTCATTTCAGTCTTGCTTTGGTCCTATTCTTATTTTTATGTACCTCTTTTTCTAAATGGAAATCTTTATTTTGTACTTTTATACATAGGATACATATGAATTTCTTTTCATTTTTATAAGAGCTTATGATGCAAGTTTGGCTTGAGTAGAAGTGGAGACTTTGGACTTGAATTTTGGGCAATCTTGGAACTGCTAAGGCCATTGGGACTCTGTAAAATAGACTAAATGTATTTTTCATTGTCAGATTATTCTGAGCTTTTGGGGGCTAAGGGCAGAATGTTATGGTTTGGATGAAAGGTGGCATCCATAAGCTTGTGTGTGACAATGCAGGAAGGCTGAACTGAAAAGATTGGGTTATAATAGCCTTAACACAATCAAAAAGTTAACTCTCTTATAGGGATTAACTGGAAACTAAGACAGGTAGGCTGTGGTTGGAGATGGTAGGTCATTAGGTTGTACCTTTATGCATATATTTTGTATCTGGCATGGAGTCATGGAGTCTCTCCTTTCCGGAGCCATGCCTTGACCTTTATTCCTCTGCCACACTCTTTTGCCATGATGTCCTGCCTCACCTTGAGCCCTGAGGAGTGGAGTTGGCTGCCTATGGACTAAGACATCTGAAGTCATGAGCCCTGAAAAAACCTTGTCCTCCTAAAATTGTTCTTGTCAGGTCATTTAGTCACAGCAATATAAAAGCTGAATAAAAAAAAGTTACTATGGACTTTCTAGTTCAAGTCTTTCTACAAACCTATACATCTGTCTCTTGGGTAGATGTACAGGAATAGAATTATAGGGTCATATGGTGAATTTGTATTTAAATTTATCAAACTGCTCAAAGTATTTTCCAAAGTTGCAATAATTTTTGCATTCCCAACAAAAGCACATAAGAGGTCTAGTTGATTTAGATCCTTGGCAACATTTGGTTTTAAAAGTCTTTTCTTTTTTTGTCACTTTAGTGGGTGTCTAGTGGTATCTCATTTTGTTTTACTTACATTTCTCTGTTGAGAGATGTTATAAAACTTTTCTAGTATATGCCATATTTCTTTAGACTTCATGCTTTTTGCCCTATCGTTGCCTGAATTCTGAGTTAGTAAGTTTGATTGCAATTTTCCACGGAGAGTCTCTTTGTGAAAATAAACTAAAAATTCACAATTTTTGTCTCTTGTAATAACAATTTGTTGAAATTCTTTTCCTGGTCTGTCTGCTTTTAGGATCTTTTCATTGCCTTTAAAGAGTTTGGATTTGGGGGCTGGAGCGGTGGCTCAGTGGTTTAGGTGCTTGCCTGGCAAGCACGAGGACCCAGGTTCAAACCCCAGCACCACATACACAACTAAGTGTTGGAACAATGAAGGCCATGTGGAAAACTAAATAAAGTTGTTTCTCTCTTTCTCTGTCTCTCTCACTGTCCCTCTCTCTTAAAAAAAAAAAGAATTTGGTTTTAATTTTTGTGCAGCCTTTTTAAGAGTTTTATTGAGCTTATAATGTGGTACTATTATTCAATTTGTTCAAAGATAAATAAACTAGTCATTGACCTAAAAAAATCTCCTTGACTTGTGGAGGAGAGGAAATGATTTCAGAATTATATTTTGTTGGAATGTGAGTAAGAAGAAACAAGGATCATTCTTGGTAGTGAATGGCAGTTAGTTTCAGATAGTACAGAGAAAAAAAAATGAATGTTTCTTCTTTTATTAATATACTATTTATTGGACCAATATGTAAGGGAAAGAAGTAACTGTAACTAAATACATAGTTTTAGGGATAATGGGAGGTAGGTTAATTCCTCCTCCTTCACTAAATTACACCCTCCCTTACACACATATACTCTGTCCTTGACCTGTAACAACAAATCACAAAGTTTTAGAAGGCGTATATTAATTCACACAAGAAATATGATAGCACATAAAAATATCTGCACAATCAGTAAATGTACCTCTCTCATAGGATAATATCATCTTTTGTGTTTAACACTCCTTGTCTCTTAAAACTCATATTTGATCTTCTAGAAAAGGAATATGAGTTGCTGTCTTTACTTAACCTAATGCTCATATTATCTGTAACAATTTTGACAGAACAGTAAGGCATGAGTGTTAAGTTGGAATTTAAGGAAAAGAGATACATGGGACTTTAGAGAGATGCAACCTCTTTCCTCTGTAGTAAAAGATACATATCATAAAGTCTGGCATTGGCTTGACATTTAAAGGCTGAAGTATTGTGAAAATCTCTAGATTTTGTTGTACAGAAAACAAATGACTTTTATTGACAAAAGCCCAGAAAAGAGAAGAGAAAAATGAACGAAAACTTAAGTCTTCTCTGTATTTATGGGGTAAAGCATCGTTTTTCACAATGCTAATAATGTCAGTAACATATTTGATCAGTTATGATATGCTCCTTCATGTTTTAAGCATTTATTAAAAGTTATAATGCACACAGATATTAATTAAACCCTCATAAGAGGTATGAGATAAACATTACTTGATGTACAGTAATGATTTAATTCATTTCTTTGTGAATTGGATTACTTTTATTCAACTTAATTTCATGACCATTTTCTTTCTCTAGCACTAAGAACTCTCAGTATGTGATATATGTGTATATTTTAAAGGTAATTGACCACTCATTTACATGGTCTAAGGTGGATTTACTGTTATGTATATAATATAAGGATTAAAATAAAATATTCAGCACTTTTTTTGGGAAAGGTAATGCCATACACACAGAGTTGTCAGCACAGTTGCAAATGAATTTTTCATTAAGTCATAGGTTAATTATTTTGTAAGATCAGTGCTATCATCCAAAGTAGTTTAATAGAAAACAGAAAATGCATTCTCTATACAGATTGATCTAAAACCAGGAAAAAAAGAAGACTATTTGGTATGATTTGCTTCAGGGAGGACTCAAATCTTCACAAATTCTAAATATTTTCACTGTTTTAGTTAGTTTTTCCATTGCTGTGACTAAAAGATCCAACAAGATAATTTTAGGAGGATACGTTTATTTGGGAGCTCATGGTTTCTGATGTCTTAGTTCATAGAAGGCCAGCTCCATTCCTCAGGACTTAAGGTGAGGCTAAACATCCTGGAGGAAGGCATGGATACAGGTAGAAAAGAGAAACTCCACACCAGATACAAAATACATACCTCAAAGGCAAGCTCCCAATGACCTATGTCCTCCAGCCACACCCTACGAGCCTATTACTAGTTAATCCTTAAGGGATTAACTCAATGATTGGGTTAAGGATTTCAGAACCCAATCATTTCACCTCAGTCTCACACAAGCTTTTGGGGGACACCTTGCATCCAGACCATAACACATCGTGCATGACCTGATTAAACCTGGCGTTGTGACAATTCCCAAGGCATGTCTGTTGAAAGTTCTCAAGCTCTTATCTAAAGAGCATTGCTTGGCATTATTTCACATCTTGACTTATATGCTTGTCAGAGAAAAGGGCTGTTTCAAAGCAGAAGGCTGATCCACACAAATTTTTGATTCATTTTTCAAACATCTATTGAGTACTGGGTATATTCTAGACATATTACTCAATGAGCTCACAGTTGAATAAATAAAAAAATAATAAAAAGTTCTAGTATAAGGGGACAAAACTATAAGATTGGTAAAGAAGAGACACATACAGCAAGCAAATTCATATCATCAAAATTATCCTTGAAAATCTCTAAAGAAGGTCTCAGGTTGGAGATTTTGCAAATCTTTTTTTCAGTAAATCTGAATCAGCCAGCTTTTCCTTAAGCATTTAGAATAGATTGTTGTTTTTAAATTGTGCGTAATATAAATTAGTTGGTTTTCATCAGTCAATGTTTTTGATGAATCCTGCCCATTTTAGAGATAGTTCCACATTCAGCAACACAGAATACCTACCCTGTGAGGTAAACATAGGATCTGAAAGTTACTAACAGCAGATTCAAGTCTTCTGTGTCATTGTCATCATGGGGTAGACACTCATATTGGAACGACATGCAATTCACTTCTGTGTGCTACTTTAATTCTCTTTCTAGATTGCAAGCATACAGCTGAAATTGGGCATATTAAATAAGTATATGATCAATAACCTCAGGATTATTTTCTAAGCCACATAAAACCTCGACTGGTTTTGAAACTCACATTACTTACTATTATAACTTTTTATGATTATTTTTATTTTAAATATATTTTAGTAGATAATATGTCATCATCTTTCACTCAGAAAAGTATTTGTATGACTATCTTCACAAGCACATTTGTCTTAAGAAAATGTGGAGTTTTGGTTTGGACAAATTATCACTGAAAAACCAATTTCTAAAGGATAACTGTAAGTATTTATTTTATCATCTTTGCCAACTCTGAGTATTGTTCAGCCAAGCTGCTAGGGAAATGGTGTCTTATTCTAATTTGCATTCTTTTGTTGTGATAATATTTATATTTTCCCTTATTTATAAGTTTTGCATTCTTAGCCAATTTTATGGGATTATTTCTTTTTGTCTCCTTGTGTGCTAACAACTTGTACAAAATAAATGACCAATATCTTTAATATTTATTTCATTTATTTTGTTAAGACTACAGTTTGTTTTTAAATTTTGTTTATGTTGCTTTCATATATACAGGGTTTGTGGGTTTTGTGTAATTGATTTATTGTTTTTCCCTTTTACTTATACTCTTCATATTATTTCTTTTCCCAGCTCAAGATTATGTGTCTTGTGAAAGTTATTGTTTCTTGAAGACATTGTTTTGCCTTTTACATTTAAGGATCTAATCCTTCTGGAATTGATTTTGCTCTATGAGGTGGGACATAAATGTAACTTTGTTTTGAGTAGTTCCAATAGATAGAAACACACTATGAACATCTGTCCTAAAGAGGACTCACTGACCAGCTGGGAGAAGAGGTCATTCTCCAGCCTCTAGCTATGAGCTCCTCCAGAGTCCATTCAGCTCACAAGTTGTAGTCACACTCTTCTTGGGATGACTTCTATATAATAATGTACAGGGCAGTTTTCTAAGTGCCTAACTTTTTCTGTTCTACCCAAGACTCCTCTAATGAGAATTCCCTTAGGGCTAATAAAGACTTTGGTCTGGCTCTACCCATGTCTGAAGCTCAATCCTGCTTCCTACTTTTTCTTTTCCAAGTGTTATTCCTCAATAACACTTCTACTACAAATGTTTCTACTCCAAATTTCATCTTAATGTCTACTTCCCAGAGAATACATGCAACACTCTGATTTTTTAATTATTTGCTTCCATATTTCAAATTGGAAATCACTGCAAAGTTTACATGATTTCTCCTGAGTTTTGTATTTCATGGAACTTATCCGTTGACATATTCTTTTGAAATTACAGTTTAAATTATTGACTAAATACTAAATTAACATGGTACAGGCTGAGTACCTGAATGCTCAGGACCAGAAACACTGCAGATTTTGGAACATTAACACATACATAACAAGATAGCATGCAAATGGGACCAAATTCAAAACACAAAATTCATTATGTTTCATACATACCATGTACATATAGCCTGAAGATAATTTATATAACATTTCAAATAACTTGGTTATTTAAACTTTAAGCCAAAGTTCATGGTATACAATTTTCTACTTGTGGCATTAGAATATTTTATCATCCAAAAAGCCACAGATTTTAGAGCATTCTGCATTTCAATTTTTTGAAATAGGGATATATGTTATATATGTATATATATATATATATATATATGTATTATATATATATTTGTGGAACTATGAAAATATTTTATAATATATGTTTGTGTGTACATAGAGACAGGGAGATTTTGTACAAGTTTCTACTCAGCAAACTCTTTAGAGTATTTTCCTATGTTGTCCAATTATCTTTCAAATAAAATTTAAACTTAATCATTTTCAAAATGGTGTTGAGGTTTCACCTTTTCTGTCCAGGAAAATGTGTACCGTCTTTACTCATGCAAATTTTCTATTTGCTTTTGGTAAAATGTATATTATTGAATATAAATTTCCTGACTATTTATTGTTAATTTTTTTATTCCTAAGTCTTTTGTATTTGTTTTTGCATTACAAGTTTTTGAATGATTTGTTAACTTTCCTTAGAAAACGTATTGACTTTGAATACTGAGTTTTAAAATTGTTCATGTTGATGAACTTTCTAAAGAATTATAGGTAATTTTCTTGGCTTTCTGTGTAGTGAAAGTATTACTGAAAATACTTTAAGTTGAGGAAATCAATGAGGGAGGGAAGCAACCTTTATGTGGGCTCTTGGAAACAGGAATGCTGCTGACCATGGCAAAACAAGGCCTAGGAAGATGGTGACAAGACTGTCAGCTGTGCTGGCCAGCACAGGTGGACTCACAGGGAGCAGTCTGGCAAGGGACGGTGGGGACCAAACATGTTTTTAAAGCAATGGAAAGGGGACCCTAGGCACAGTCAGGAGGGAAAACAAGTGGAAACAACTGCATCAGAAAGAAGGCAGAAACATGAACAAATGTGTTACTTATTTATTTGTAAGGCAGATAAACTCTCTTGGGGAATCATGAGAATGAAGAGAGGAGCAAGCCTGAGGCATTGCCATTTGGCAAAGGGAGCGAATGACCCAAGGAGTCCTGATTGTGGCCACTCTTGATCCCCTGGCTTCCTCTCCATGTCTGTTTACTTCACTGTTCCCCTTGCGCCTTCCCCAAAAGCCCACGCTCTTGTTCCTTTGCCTGAATTGCTTGTATCCTAATCATCACCTGGCACAGTCCCTCCTGGGATACTACTGATTCTGCAAACCATGCCCTCACCAGTTCATCTAAACAGAAATCTCTCTGCTCTCCCCCCTTAGTCTGTTTTATATTAGTTTCAACTTAGCACAACCAGAAATTATTTATTTGCCTCCTTTTTATGCATTA
The DNA here is from genome assembly GCA_004027875.1 of Aplodontia rufa. Classification (NCBI taxonomy): domain Eukaryota; kingdom Metazoa; phylum Chordata; class Mammalia; order Rodentia; family Aplodontiidae; genus Aplodontia; species Aplodontia rufa. Next base: position 30,897 of record PVKS010016905.1, read on the forward strand.
AAAAAAGAACTACGTCACTATACTTGGGTATATTAAAATCAATATATACCCCAGAAAGACAGGCAAAGGACTAGGGCACAGGAGGAGGAAGGTGGGGGTAGGGCCGGTTGTGTGTGGGGGTATTGACCAAATTATATTTTTGTATTGTATGCATGCATGAAAATGTGACAAAAATCCCATAATTATGTACAACTATAATGCACCAATAAAAATAAATAAATTTTACAAAATGAGTCTGACCCGTTCACTGCTAAAACTCTGCCACCTCATGCTTGTACCACATGCCTTTTTATTTGTTGAAAAAAAAATGTAGAGGCACATCACTAATCTGAGCAAAGGGAAATTCAAGTTGTTCTATTATACTAAGAGGTCTCATTGTTTGATAAGAAAGTTATTTAATATTGTCCAATGCCCATTCTGAAAACTTAAATATCTGCTGATTTTTCTTTTGATCTCTTTATGTGATCAATTGTGTTAATGTATTCTCAAATATTAAATCAGCAATTCAATTTGGAAAGAAACAATGCATGGTCATACTACATTAACTTTAAAAATTCTATTTTGACTCCAATTTACCACTATTATATTTTATTTAGAATTTTCTCATCTATATTCATGAGCATATTGGCTTCTAATTTTTATATTATCCTGTCTTTATTCATATCAGGGTTATTCTAGCTTCAAAATGTATTACCAAACTTCCTATCTTGTTTAATCCTTTTAAAAGTGGTTTTTTAAATTTTTCATTTTTATTAAAGTAATGCAAATGCACAGACACAAATTGAAATTCTAAGAAAGGGCTTTTAATAAAATCCAAATATTTCTTTTCACCCCAAGAGGTGCCTTCTATTTTTTTTCTCCATTTCTGTTTCAGGACTTCTGAAAGTTTCATATTTATACTATTTTTTTTTGTATTTTAACTTAGTTATTATCTGTTGACCTGTTGTATGCTTTGCTATACACATGACCACCCACCTCCTGGCAACCCCCTTTTCCCAGGTACTGGTAGTACTTGTCTTCCAGAGCACATATGCATTTTTAAACTGCAGACTGAAACCTGGTTCTTATTCCATCAACCAGAGACAGCATCTACAGCCCCCAGTTAACCCTTTCAAGTTACAAGAACAAGAAAAGCAGAAGGACATTCATATCTGCCACCAGGTCCACCTATGCTCAGCATTATGTTTTGGTTTTGTTATTTCTCCTCTCTCTTTCTAAATCAGTTACATTTCCCCTCCCCATTCCCTTTACATCTCAGTCTTTAGTTATCTTTTCATTAATTTTTATTGTCATTCAACTTACACATGCTCAAAACTTAGAGACAATTAGTTTTATGATGTTCTTTATGTAAGCCAGCAGTTCACTGATACCTCTTTCCTCATTTTGACATTTGGAAGTTCCTGCTTTTGACTCACTACTCTGATTCTTTTGCTATTTATGTCAAAAATTTCTAGATAACATTCTTGCCTGCTGTTTTATGGTTTTTTTCCCCTTTTTTATTTTCTACAAAAAATAAAGGTCATTGATCTCCATCTTCTCTTCCTTTCTTATGTTATATGATATGTGGCCTCTGGCTTCCTAGTGTTGTCAGATTAATATGCATTTACTCTATTTTGCTATATAAACACTTTTCTCAGCAGAACCATGCAGAAAATTAAGATTACTTATCCTTTCCAAAGCACTTTCTATTTATATGTGATTATTAATGAAATCAGGGTATTTAATTACTTAGTTTTCTTTATGCATTCATGTGTTATGAATGTTCTTTGAATGGATTTGTATATATAAAACATTCTATGAGTTTCCATTTTTTAAGGGAGTCCTTTTCCTGCGGTTTCTGACTTCGTCCAGTTTTTACCCTGGGATCTCGGCATTTCCTTTGCTTCTCTCCTGTGATATAGGCCCAGTGTCTGGAATTCCTTATCTTCATTTTTCTTAGCTTTATTTCTTAATTTGGGCAACCACCTACTCTTATACCTTTTCAAAAAACCTGTATGGGAAACAAAGATTTTAAAACTTTGAACCATGATTTTGTAAGGAAAAAAAATCAAAATTACAGAGCAATTGCAAATATAAGAAAAGCACAAAGAACATGCATAGACCTCATACCCGAAATTGCCTATTGTTACTATTATTTTTGGTTTTGTTACACACGTATATGTGTACATATGTATATGCATGTGTGTATTAATATACACACATGAGCAAATATATATTCATATACTCATGCACACACATACGTATATGAGGGCAAGTTACAAGCATCATAGCTCCTTACCGCAAAATACTTCACATCTGTGTCCTTTAGCTTCTATGTAAGAATGGGGATATTCTCTTACATAATCACAGTATATTTGCCAACTTCAGTAACTTATCAATGATAAAATAATTTTGTTGAATCTGCCATCCATATTCTAATTTTGTATGATAGTATTTTTCTTCCAGTGTAGGACATCTGGGAGAACACACTTTAGAGAATGGTTTATTGTTTTTTCCTTATCTATTCCCCAAACTGCTGCTCTTTCCTCTGCTATAATATTTCAGTTAGTGTCTCTCAGTTTTCTCTTTAGTGCTGTTGATTTTGTTCAACTATCTGGTGATTATAAATTATCCATTCTGGGTTTTAGGACTAAAGCCATGGATAAGCTACCTGAGAGCCTAGGGTAACTGGGTGGATTGTTGGCTGATGCTAACTGCTTCTGCATGGGCAGGCACGCTTGCTCCACTAAACTGAATGATCCCCAAGTCTAGAACAAAGGGGATTTCAGGGCATGAACATCAATCCTCTCCTTTTCTCCCCAGAGAACAAATGCACACACTTCTTTCTCTCTCTCTCTCTCTCCACTCATTCTTTCATTTTAGGTTTAGCTTAATTCCTGTCTCTTGGTTCTTCTGTGTGTGGAAGTAATGGGCATAGAAGAACAATGAGTGCATGAAGGAATGAATTTGTACATATTTTGAATTTTTCACTAAGTCACACTACATGGCCCCACTTTTGCCCATAGCCCCTGCTGCTGCCCCTGCTAATCATGAGGCTGTGCCCTCTTCCAGGCAGGGTGGCTTCTTCTTCTGTGCCAGTAACCTTGGGTGAGTTCCACTTTGCCTCACTGGTCCACACTTAATTTACCTTCTGTCTTACAAGTACATTCTAGAAAAGAGTGTCATTTGCCTTTAGCCTCCCCACTATTTGGTGTATAGTTTAGGTATATCGTTTCTGCTTAACTGTTACCCATTAATTTAGTTCCCGGATAAAGAAACTCAACATATATCTTGATTTGGACTGACAACAGTTAGACTGGAAATGATTTTTTTTATTTTAATTTAAAAGAACATTGAAGGGGCAACAGAGTACATCAGTGAAAAGTGAGGCTATTCACAGGAAGGCTAATCAAAATTTAGCATGCAGGAATTGACTCTTCCTCAACCTCACATTCTTAAGACTATCTAGAACTATATCTTTGTTTTGAAGGATTAATTGACAATATTTTCAGCTCTCAGTTTTTTACCTTTCTTGTTTCAAAGTTGTTGACCTATATTTTACTAGAAAGTTCACCAATTTCTTTGATATTTTCTTTTTTAAAAGTAGTTTTGCATTAAGGAATTGAGTTATTGTACAGTTATAAATGCATTTAAAGTAACAATATGATATGCATATGCTCTTAAACCAGAATTACAATGGTAAGTAAGAGAGCTAAACATAATATCCTTTAAACTTTGAGAGTATCCTTATTTCAGTGGTCCCATTACCTTTTGCAGCCCTAATAATGGACATGTATAATTTGTTTTTCCATGTTTATTTTTGCTAACAAATAAGTGCTGCTTTTATTAATCAATTTATTACACTCTTTTTTTTTTAAATGTCTTCTCCCTCTATCTCAGTTTCCTCATCTTTAAAATAGTGCTTAATTGTAACTACTTCACTGGGTGGTGGGGAGGATTTAAATTAGAGTATACATACAAAGAAACTGAAGAGACAAACTCAAATATTACCCTATATTTTATTTATTTCTCTTGCTTATTCTGGGTTTATTTTCTTGTTCGAATCCTATTTTATTGAAGTAGATATTTAGTTAATTTATTTTTATTTCCCTTCCTGAGTTTAAACATGGAGGAAGAGAAAGTACTAGTTCTTTTTAGAGTAATTTTGGCTGTATCTTAACATTTTTAAGCAAAACATTTTTCATTATTGTTATTTTCTAAGCTTTCTCTGATTATAGGTTTTAGGAAATAGCTTCATCCAACCATAAAATCCATTAACCAAACCAGTAAGGAGCTGTCTTTTCTGTAGGCATGGCTGGTCTTACTTGGGGTCTTCTTTACTCAGCTGATTCTGATTTAAACCAGTGCTAGGAATTCCTCCTCTATATTCTAGGGCTGTCCAATCTTTGCATCTTGTTGTTTGTTTGTTTGTTTGTTTTTTAAGAAGGACAGTGAGAGAGAGAAAGAGAGAATCAGCTTTATTTAATTTTTCATGTTTCATATGACTTTTGTTGCTGTGACATTTTGTTGTGTTTATGGTGCTGGGATTCAAACCCATGTCCTTGTGCGTGCCAGGCAAGCACTGCAACCTCTGAGACACTGCTCTAGTCCCCAACTTTTGCTTCTTAAAAGTGAGAAATATAATTGTGCTTCTCCTAGCCTCTCTTCTGTTTCCTTTAAGACTGTTTTGATTTTTTAAGAAAGGAAATTTCTTTCTTGTCTGTTGTGTCCATTTGTACTGTATAAAGAAAATATTTCTTGAATTTTGTACCCTATGAATGTGGCACAAGTTTTCACTCCACCAGAGTTTTTAAAAAAATATAATTATTATTATGCTTTTACCATTTCGGTTATTTTTATTCGTTACAGCCAAAGGAAGTTGCATATTTGCACTTAGCCTGCCATATTTTTCATGAGTCTAAATAGAGGTTTAAAAACATTAACCTTTTTATTTTTTTACACATTTTCAAACTTTGGCAAGTCTGAGGCCACCAACTGGTGTCCTTTATTTTCATGTGATTCTTTATGGAAAAGTGAGATATTTTGCTGTGTGAATTCTGCAAAAAGGAAAGAATAATTTGATGAAAAATATATCATATTGCACTCACGTAGCTTTAAAAATAAATTTAGCTTTATTAATTTTGAGTGTGTTGTAAAGTATTCATCATTTACTTAAAATGATGTTTTGAATTTTTTAGCATTTGCTTAGGTAGACTGTTTTATATTCTAACACTTTATATCTTTAGATTGTGTCTACACCAGACAGAATCAGCAGCTGACCTGGAAAAAAACAAGTGCATCATATGAAGTCTAAGATTTCCATCAAGTCCTTCACTTTAAAGCAGCTATATGCTGGTTTAAATGTTTGTGAAAACCATTTGCAGAGGCAAACTAGACAAGTATCTAGTAATCAAACCCTGGCAGGCAATTAGTTCACAGCCCAAACAAAATCCTTTGCATGAAAAAAAAAAGGTTTTAAAGAATAAAAGAAAGAAAAAATACCTACAATTAATTTGGGACGAGTGCTTTAGTACGTGGAAATGAGAACTCTGAAGTTTCAGACCTTTCCTCAAAAGGCTTAATAGATTTTCTTGAAGACTTCCTTGGATTCTGTACGTTTTCCTTTTTCTTAACATAGCCTTAGTGATAAGCAACACACTTGTGTGTGAATTTTTCCGTTTCCACAGTGTTTATTTCTTCCGCTTGGTCATCTGCTACCTCATCAAGTGTTTGTGACTGTCTCATGTCAGTCATATTATTCAATTAAAAAAGAAGATGATCTGAGTCCTCAAACTCCACTGAAAGACCACTGGGAACTGTTTCGAGTAGTTTTGCATTCGCGTGTGTATAATAACTATGAGGTTTTCTTGAAAGTGCACAAATTCTTATGACCCTTTAAAGAGCTACTGTATCAGTCTCTGGGGTGTGGTCATGACCCAGTGTTTTTCAAAGGCCTGCCAGGCAATTCTGAAAGGTAATATATAGATCTCCCATATGAGCAACACTGGACAGGGAGAGGGAGAGACAGCTCATTTTAACAAGAACTTAAAATGGATTAGTTACCGTAGTTGCAAAGTGAGTTTGGCAGCCAGGTTCAAATGAGAGGCAAATGGATTTATTCAGTTTCTCTCCACCCAATAAAAGTAATATTAAAATCCATTTGAAGAAAAAAAAAACTTTTCTTGCCTGAATGTTAGGAGGAATTTATTATGCGGATTCTTACAAAAGGGACAATGAGGAGGCAGTGAAATTTCCAAGGTTTTAATTTCACCATTAGAAAAACCGAGGGCATTAACATTGAAAAATAACTTTTACAAGGCATTTCTGAGAGGAGCTGAGAATATAATCTAGCAGAATTGCTTTCTATTGATATAACTTAAAACAGAGATAAAGTTGGAGAAATGGGTATTTAACTATACTTTCACAAACTCATTCAAATATCAAAAGTTTCGACCATGTTTCAGGCACAGACTGAAAAGCAGGCTGTGTGAACACTCTTCCTGGGGCGAGGGGTTCCAAAGTTCTCTCTCTTGGGTGAAAGAAAGTACCCTAGGTGTTGGATCCCAGATGTGCTGCTGGCAAATCCAATGCTATGAACATTTGGAGACTGGCTTTGGGACTATACAGAAGGAGGACCTGCAAGTGGTCACCAGCCCTGCCATTTGTCATTCTCCATTGTGTAGCTTTACCTGGGCTTCTCTTTATTGTCTTGTGTTCAGCTATTTTTGGAGAGAAATAGGCCCAGCTGTGGAGGTGGGGCTCAAAGAGCTCCTCACCGGTGAGCTCTGAAGGTCAGGGTTGTTCAGATCTGTCAGTAACTAGGAGTCCTGAGGAACTGGAAGCCCCTGTGTTCTTGTTTGCAGGGTTCCCTAAGGGCTCCAGCATATGCCTGGCTCATTTTGAAGTAAAATTCATTTCTTTTTATTCTCTGTATGGCTTCTTACCTCAAGCTTTATATAACCAGAAAGTAAAAGAATTGCCATACTATGAAGAAAATAAAATCTACCATTTGACAAAGAACATGAATAGTTTGTCTGGGTTCTTGTATAATTCGTTCAATGAATGAATTCTCTCCAAGTCGATGACAGCAGGTACAGCCTGTACCTGGATGCGAAAGAAGCATCCGAGTGTCGAGGGAGAATGACATCACATGGAAGGAGTTGTAGCCAACAGGCTGTCTTTGGTTCATTGTAAATTGAAAATTATAAATTCTTTAAGACCTTATAAAATGGTCAAGTAGCCCATAGAAAAGTTATATGCTTGGCTCAAGGCTTTTCTTGTCACTCACTAACTGGGAAGGGAAAAAAATTGCTCCATTATAAGGACCCATTGCCAGCTCAAATTACTTCTTAAAATTAAAGCATTGCTTTAGTTAGTTTATTCTATTTTTGTTTTCCAGCTATGCATTCCATTAAAACAGACTAAATAAAAATGATTTCATTAGTTTCCTAACACATAAGGCATCTTTCCATTGCTTGTAATTTTCAGATCCTCACTTAAGTTTCATGCATTCCCTTTTTCTGATTGTCTCTCATGTGCTTGTCGGATTCTTGCACCCAATTCCCAAGAGATTCTCTTTGTTTCAAAAATCATTCTCTTCATTTTAGAAACCATTTACCTGTTGTTAAAATAACCCAGAGGAAGTTTGTTTCTTTTGCTCTTTTTCTGAAGTTTCTTAAAGCTGGATGAGAGTCTCAAAAAGATAATTTTAGAAATGCTGTAGATAACACCCCTGTGTCTGGCCATCCACAGCCTATAAAAGAATAAATGAGTCATGCAAATACATTCCATTAGTGACCTTGTTATAAATTCCACTTTACCACATTCATGAGAAAGCCCTAATTTTAAAATGCTTTAAGATGGATGCTATCCTCAAAAATGCACACATGAGAATAATATGAGATGTAGCAAGTTTATTTGATCCAACCAAGGACTTTCTATGTCTGTTTTCAAAGCACATCAAGTGCAAAGGGAAGAAAGACATGCTCAGGATCCAGAACACCTTCTCAGCAAGGCTCATTTTTCTCAGCAAAGTTATTTGTGCAATTCAAGTTGTGGGATTTGACCATTAGCAATTTTGATGTTCATCACCTATTTTAGAAGCTGTGCTTTGGTCCTTTATTCCTCTAGCCTTTAGAGTATGCCTATTGCACCCCAAAAACTCCTATGAAGGATTAAATCTGATTTTTGTTTCAGTTGAGTTCAGGTATACATCTGTTACATCAGCCAGTGATGCTGACATAGTCCTTAGCCCCTTTGAAAACATGCTGATTTTACACTGCTTAATAGCGCTGTATAGGGGTTTTGTGGCCACTGCGTTGAGATGTGTAGGCTCCAGCTGAAGCAATCCCAAACGTTTTACTTTTTGTTGGAACTCTGGTAACATCTATCTCTTTATCTATCTGTCTATCTACTATCTATTTATTATTGACTTACACAACCAGAGCTGGATAGTCCCACAATGGCCACCTGCATGCTAGATAGCTGGAGGAACCAGTAGCTGCACAGTCTAGGATGCCAAAGTCTCAGAACAAAGGAATTAACAATGTTATCCCAGTCTGGACCAAAGGCCTAGAAACTCCCTGCAGGAATCGCCGGGCATAGTTTGCTTGGGAAGAGTGATATCTGGAGTCTGATATCTGCAGAAGATCACGGAAGAAATCAAGACCCCTTCAAGAAGAATTGGACTTGCATCTGCTGCTGCTTCCATTTTATTCCATCCAAGTCTCCAATCTATTGGATGGTGCTGCCCACACTTAGGGCGGGTCTCTGTGTCAGTTCTCTCTCCCACATGACAATCATTCCTAGAAACACACTCATTGACACACCCAGAAGACTCTTAATCTTAAGGGTAGCTTAATTGAATTGACAATTCAAACTTACCATTACAGCTACTGTGTTCTAACAGGGACATAATGCAAAAGAAACACCGTATTTTGAGGAAGTTTGACATGTAAGTAGAAGTTGCTTTTTGACTATTAACAGTTGTAATTTTCTAATTTGGCACAAGGGTTTATGGTCTGAAGAGCTACTGGTAAGTTTTGCTTTTTCCCTATAGTAAGGTGGTTCATTATTTGAGGTATAGCAACTTTCTCATGGCAGTAAAATATGAAGGCCAGGGACAGGTATTAGGGAAGGACAGGGATGATACTTAGTAATTCCAGAAAATAGAAGGTCTAGCATTTTTCAATTTCTTAAAGAGATTATTAAATGGAAGTACTGTTAATTTTTTTTGACTAGCCACATTGAACTAGGCAATAATGTCTTTGAAATTTTGCACTTTTAAATGCAATTTGTTGGGGCTGGAGTAGTGTCTCTGTGGTTATTGCACTTGTCTTGCATGCATGAGTGTGCAGCAAAGTGTTGGAGCAACAAAAGCAACATGGAAAACTAAATAAAACTGATTCTATCTCTCTTACTGTCCCTCTCTTAAAAAACTAAGAAAGCAATTTGTTGCATTGAGCAAAATTCCCCATATCCAGAATATATACACAATTTATACACATTTTATATTATTTTGTTAAAATCTTATAAGGTTGTTCAAAAACAAAAATTCCCCATTAGCATTTTCTATGACCACTGGTATGTGTGTGAAATACAATAATATGACTAGAAAAAGTGGGAAAATGTGTTTGTCCAACTGACATGACAAAGCCAAGCACTGTTTAAAGCATATAAATAAGAAAAAGCATTTAAAAATCAATAAAAGTGACATAAAAGCAATAGGTACATAAATACATTTTATTTTATTTTAGAGAGAAGGACAGTGAGAGAGAGAGAGAGAGAGAGAATCAACCTTTATTGAGTTTTTCACATGGCTTTCATTGCTCTGACACTCAGTTGTGTACGTGGGTGCTGGGGTTTGAACCCACGTACTCATGCGTGACAGGCAAGATCTGTAACCACTGAGCCACAGCTCCAGCCCCAGATAAGTAAATTTAAAGAAACAATTAGTGTTCTCAAAGTTTTTTTCCTGTGTGGTATATGCTACATTCTCCTCTTTTTTAGACATGAGCCAATTTCAAAAGGTCTTTATTTTTTCTTCTTGTATTTTTCTAGGTATCAGCTTTTAGACTTTACATTAAGAAAGTGCTATACCATGATGGTAATGATTTGGGGACATTTTACTGGTTAACTTTGTGATCAGGGAACTGTCAAATGAGACTCCATATTAATCTGGGATAAAGGAAAACAAACACCAAGATATCTACCTCATTTTGTTTTGATGTGGATGCCATGCTAACTTTTCTAAATTTACCTGCTTGATATTTACTTCAGTATAAGCAATCTAAATGTCAAACTCAAATCAAGTTATAGTTATGTCTTTCTTTAAAATAATAAAAATTCTGAATTTCTGAAGCTACTCATTTAGGGACCACTGTGCTACTCGAAAAACCAGTTTATAACAGAGAAAAATTAACTACATGGATCCCATAAATACGGAAAAGGTTGGTGACAATCTTATTGCTCTTAGGCATCTATGTGGATAGAAAGAAAGCAAATTCATTTTTCTGTACATGGAAATCTTATCTTAAAGTTATTGCAAAGTATGTATGTGAGATTTGTAATTAGGCCGTCTAATTTTTATAGCTATGTTGAATAATGGAGAGTGTTCATAAGGGATATTTTTAGGAGTTTACCAATTTCTTGTTTGTGTTTTTGGTTTACTCAGAAAACTTTGTTGGTTGGTCATGTATAAGTAATGCTAAGTATTTGACAAATTTTTATAATATCCAAATTAGTGCTGGATCTCAAAATTCTGTCTCATTAAGGCTTTTCTCAGAAGCTCCCCATTAGGTTCAAATGGATAACCTAAGAGATGAGATCAGTGCTTACTTAGGACATTGTATTATGGAATGATATGGCTGCCCAAAAGTCAAAATTGTCATTTCCATGTAAGATAATATGAAAAAATAATGCTGACTGTGAAACTATCTAAACACAATTACCTACAGTCAAACTAGTATCAGTTAGTTATAAAGCAATATATATATGCATATATATGTGTATATGTATGAATATATATATGGTGTGTATATATATGAAAAAAAAAATATATATATATATTTCATTGGCTCTCTTAGCAAGTATATACCATCTAAAGGTGTGCTAGTTAAGTAATATATGTGTTCTTTACTATAACATTATATTATATTTTTATTTACCCATTAAACAAACATTTGTCATACCCTAATTGTTCAGGCATTGGAAGACAAATTTAAAATAAGGTGAAAGGCAGTCAAACTCTTATACCAGACCCACCAAAGGTGTAGCAACACTTAATGTAGAGGAACTATAGATATGTAGGGGAGGAAGGACGGACCGGAGAAGCAGGGATGGAGGGAAGAGGGAAGGAAGGTAAGGAGGGATCTAGGAAAATAATCAACAATGTAACTATTTTTTACCCCCCTAAAAGCCAAAAAAAACACCTTATACTATCATTAAATCTGGAAAATTCACAATCATATATATATATATATTATGTATTTATAACTATTATGGGGAAATATAGAAGAATCAAGAGATTGGGGTGTGGACAATGTGGGAATGACTTTGGATTAGGATCAAATGCATATCATATTGTTACTTTATATACACTTATGATTGTACAACAATTCAACTCTTTAATAAAAAAGAAAAGAAACCCAGGCAAATAGAATTTCCGTAAAACACATTCTTGCACTCAAGTAGAACAAAAGAAAACAAGCAAATAATTATTATACAATGTGATGTAGATACTCATTTATTCATTCATGTAATAGATACTTACTTAGCTTCTGTTATATAGAGGTACCAGTCTAGGTACTGGAATGTAATCACCTCCATGACCCTAGTTTCATGGACCTTCAAAGAAATATAAAAAAAGTTGACCCTCAAATTAAGATCTGATATATTGAGGTGTGTTTGGATAAGATATTGGAATAGCATTCTAGGCAGAAGGAAACTCATGTGCAAAGGACAGTGACCATGACATAACTAAGAGAATGAGATTGAGACATTCTGGGTAAATCATGGGCTCAAGAAGAAGGAAGTTCAGGGTGAGGTTAGAGCTGCACAGTGGGCCATGCTGATAAATGTAAGCCATTCACTAATAGGGAACCACCAATGGTGGTTATGTCTGGAAGAGACATGAACTCATTTATTTTTTTTTTTTGTTTTTTTTTTTTTTTTTGGGCAAGG
>PVKS010016906.1:0-43054 GCA_004027875.1 Aplodontia rufa
TTCTTTGTTGGTTCCATAGTTTAGCCATTATAAATTTAGTTGCTATAAATATTGATGTAGCTATGTCTCTGTAATATGCCAATTCTAACTCTTTTGGGGAAATATCAAGGCCTGAGATAAACATGTCTTAAGGTTGTTCCAACCCTAGTTTTTTTAATTAGTGCATTATAATTTTACATAATGTTGGGATTGGTTGTCACATATTCCTAGATACACATATTTCAGCAATATAATTTGTTCAATATCCCCCCCACATCCCTCCTCCTCCCTCCTCCTGTCCCCTGATCACTTGCCTTTCTTCTGGGTCCTATACTTTTCCTAAAAAATCCAAATACAGTGACATAAGTCTTATATCTATGAAGAATAATATATATATATATATAGCTATAGTATCTACAGTGACATTTATAACTGCTTGGAATATACCTTGCTTTATCTCAGTTCTAACATTTCCCCTTCTCCTCCCTTCCTATCATCCCTTGTTATTCTTCAAAATATTTGACAATGGGATTAAAAATGTATGTTTTTGTACAGGTATGCAGTGTAGCTTGTTCAAATATCTTATGAAGTATCTTGCAACTGTATCTCATAAATATTAACATTTTGCATTTTTGTTCTATGTATCTAATACATGAGTTTTTCTAGTTTACTCCCAAGCCTGAGTTTAGGTCCAGCCTCTACAAATGAGGGATACCATTTGGCCCTTGACTCTGTGTTTGGCTAACTTTGCTCACCATGATTTCTTCCAATGCCATCCATTTACCTTTAATATTTGCAATATCATTGTTTCTATTAGCTGAGTAGAACACCATTTTATATACATACCAGAGCTTTTGGATCCATTAATCCAGTGACGGGCATCTGGCCAACCCTAGGTTTTTTTTAGGAGTCTCCACATTGCTTTCCAAAGTGGCTGTACAAGCTTGCAATCCCACCAATAGTGTGATAGTGTTCCTTACTTCCCACAACGACTCCAGCATCTGTTATTGTTCATATTCTTAATTTTTGCCACTCTGACAGGAGTGAGGTGAAATCTCAGTGCAGTTTTGATTTGCATTTCTCTGATTGCTAGGGATTTAAAACATTTTCTCATGTGCTTATTGGCTTTTTGTACTTCTTCTGTTGAGAATTTTCTATTTAGTTCTCTAGCCCATTTATTGATTGGATTATTTGTGGGTTTGGTATTCAGTTTTTTTGTTTTATTTTGTTTTGTTTTTTAGTTCTTTGTATATTCTGGATATTAGCCCTCTGTCAGAAGTATAGCAGGCAAAGATTTTCTCCCATTCTGTAGGTTCTGTCTTGACACTCTTGATTAATTCTTTAGCTGTGCAGAAGTTTTTCAGTTTAATGAAATCCTATCCATTTGTACTTGACTTTAATTCTTGTGCTATGGAAGTCTTGTTAAGGAAGCAGGTGCCTACACTGATGTCGTGGAGTATTGATCCTAATTTTTTTTCTAGCAATTATATAGTTGTTGGTTTAATTCCTAACTTTTTGATCAATTTCAATTTGATTTTTGTGCAGGGTGAGAGATAAGGATCTAATTTCAGTTGTCTGCTTATGACTGTTCAGTTCTTCCAGCACCATTTGTTGAACAGGCTGCTTTTCCTCCACACTATATTTTTGCCCCCTTTGTTAAATATCAGATAGTTAAAGAATTGTGAGATTTCTCAGTAACTTTTACTCTGTTCCATTGGTGTTCATGTCTGTTTTGATACCAATAGCATGTTTTTTTTGTTACTATAGCCCTATAATATAATTTCAGGTCACGTATTGTGACACCTCCTGCTTCCTCTTTCTTTCTTCATGTTTTGTCTATTCTGAGTTTCCTGTTATTCAAAATGAATTTGAGAATTGCTTTTTCTGTATCTGTGAAGAATGTCATTGGTATTTTGTTGGGGATTGCATTGAATCTATATAGGGCTTTCGGAAGGATGGCCATTTTAATTATATTGATTCTGCCTAACTAAGAACATGGAATGTTTTCCAATCTACTCAGGTCTCCTACAATTTCTTTTTTTAGGTTCACTAGTTTTCATTATAGAGATACTTTATATCCTTTGTTAGGTTGATGTCCAAGTATTTTATTCTTTTTCAGGTTATTGTGAATGGGACAAGTTTCTTGATTTCTTCTTCATCAGAATTGCTGTTGGAATATAGGAAAGCTATTTCTTTATGAGTGTTGATCTTATAACCAGCCACTTTGTTGAATTCATTTATAAGCTCTAGAAGTCTTCTGAATGAGCTTTTTGGATATGCTAGGTATAGGTTCAAGTCATCAGCAAATAGAGATAGCTTAAATTTCTCTTTTCCTATTCAAATCCCTTCTTTTGTCTGGGAGCTCTGGCTAGATTATCAAGGACTATATTGAATAAGAGTGGTGAGAGTGGACAGGTTTGTCTTGCTCCTGAATTTAGTGAGAATTCTTTCAGTGTTTCTCCATTAAGTATAATGTTGGATATGGGTTTGTCATAGATGACTCTTATAAAATTAATGTATCTTCCTTTGGACCTTATCTTCTCCAGAGCTTTGAGCAAAAATAGATATTGAAATTTATTGAAGGCCTTTTTGCATCAATTGAGATGATCATATGATTTTATCTTTAATTTTAAGTGATGAGTTACATTAATTGATTTGCATACATTGAACCATGCTTGCATTCCTAGAATGAAGCCCACTGTATTGTGATGTGTTATCTTTTTTTAATGTGTTTTTGGAGCAGTTTGCTAGGATTTTATTAAGTATTTTGCACTTATGTTTATCAAGGAAATTGATCCATAATTTTCTTTTCTTGATGTATCTTTGTTGGGTTCTGGTATCAGGGTTGTATTTACCTCATAAAAAGTATTTGGAAGGGTTCCAGCCCTTTCAATTTCATGGAATAGCTCACAAAGGAACAGTGTTACTTCTTTTGTAAAGGTCTGGTAGAACTCTTCTGAAAATCCATCAGGTCCTGAGCTTTTTTTTTTTTTTTTTTTTTAAGACCTTTGATTGCTGTTTAATTTTTGCTACCTAAGGGTTGGTTGGTTTAGATTTTCAATGTCCTCCCATATTAATTTGGGAATGTTGTATGTGGCTATGTATTTGTACATTTCTTCCAGGTTATCAAACTTGGAAGAGTATATCTTTTCAAAATAATTTCTAATAATCCTCTGGATTTCAATTGAGTCAGTGGTGATATCTCCATTTTTGTCCTTGATTTTGTTGTTTTGATTCACTTCATTCTTCCTTTCAGTGAGGTCTACTAGGGTTCTGTTAATCATATTTATTTTTTCAAAGAACCAACTCTTTGTTTTGCTGATTCGTTTTATTGATTTTTTTAAATTTCTTTCTTTGTTCTCAATTTCACTAATTTCAACTCTATTCTTAGTTATTTCCTGCCTTCTTTGGGGTTTGGGGTTGGATTGTTCCTCTTTTTTGTAGGGATTTGAGTTAGAGCATAGTCTATTTGTTTGGGCTCTTTCCTGATTTTTGAAGAAGGCACTAAGTACTATAAATTTACCTATTAAGAATGCTTTCTGATATTCTGCTGAATATTGCTCAAGACTTTCCATGAAATGAGTGACTGGAATGATTCTACAGCTTGGATTTCAAAAGAAAAACTATTTTGTAACATCATCAATATCATATAATAATTTTTACGTAAAGCAAATAAATGACTGATACAGAAAATGAAAAAAACTGTAAGACTATTTCTTTACAAGATACACTAATTCAACTTCAGATTATGGGTAAATTCAACTTGATATTATGGATAAATATGAAGAGAATCACTGCAACAGTTGTGGGAGAAATTTTGTCTTAAGGAAATGTATCAGAAAGTAGGCGGAGCACTGGAAAAAGGCAGATGAATTAATATATAAAACATTGAGGCTTTTGATTTTGAGTTTAAAAGATGAAACTTTTCATGTGATGTTTAAAATATAGCCAGACTACAAAGTAAAACCAAGATGTATGGGGAAGCAGAATTCTTTTACAACATTTCACTGTATCCCACAATGGGTAGGAATTCAATGTGTAGACAAGGCAGTACAATCCATGGAAGATGTAATTGGTCTATGAGCTCAGATTTACTGAAGAGAGGACAACCTCTTCCCTCTCTGGAAAAGTCTGTTACATACATGTATGGTATTATGATTCCAATAAAAGTTTATGTGTTGCTACTAAAAAAGAAAGAATTATTTCATGCTATTTAATAGATATTGATATGTTGTTTCATTATTCTTATTCATTTCCAAGAATTTCTTCATTTCTGTTGTCATTTCATCTTTGATCCATTCTTCATTTCATTTATACAACATACATGGTTGATCTGATTACTTTGTGCCAACTGTAGATGTTACAGTGTTATTTACCATCTATAAGAGCAAGCAAATTAGCAGTTTTCTTCAATGAGAGTCCTCAGACTATACTTGGTTTGAAAGCAAATGCCTATTTTCAAGTTTGGCATTCACTTCAATTTTCCAAAACCTCTGTAGGTGAAGAAAAAACTCTAGAGAGCAAAGGGTATGCGATAGGAAGATATTGTGAAACTTGTGAATTTGGA
This sequence comes from Aplodontia rufa, assembly GCA_004027875.1. NCBI lineage: Eukaryota > Metazoa > Chordata > Mammalia > Rodentia > Aplodontiidae > Aplodontia > Aplodontia rufa. The sequence continues at coordinate 4,547 of PVKS010016906.1, forward strand.
GAGAGAGCACTAAGAGTGTGGAGATGATGCAGCCTATTCTGCTAAAATAAAAAAAAAAAGAAAGGGGAATATATTGGGGTACTGATTTTGAGGGAGGACGAAAGGGAGCAGAATACAGGTTAAGTGTTGTCAGTGGAAAGGGAAGAAGCGGGTAGCAGAGAGGTTCACTACCGGGAGACTCTACAGCATAAAAAGACCAAGCAATAGTTTCCAAGATCACAGACAGCCACAGATCAAACCACAGCAACAAAACACAGCACAAGAGCCAAGAAACAAAAAAGGAGCAATGCCAAACAGACAGAAAAAAATAAAAAATAAATCAAAATATAAATATACAGGAACAACAAGACTAAGAAAAGAAAAATAAAAACAGTTGGGAGGGTTATGAATTATTACCACTGAGGTCAAAATATATAGTGGAGGTATATGTTCATATCTGACATCTTAGTGGAGGCACTTCCATGGTGAGATTGCTGGAAAGACAGTGTTTGCTGTTCTCAGCCAGAAGTCAGATTCGCAAGGGTCCTTCCAATATTCTTCTCCTGGAGAGGGGGTGCAGTATTTCACTGCCTATGCTTCCTGTGAATACAGCCTTTTGGACTACCTGGGTTGAACCTCTGGGCACTTTAGTGTCCACCTGCCTAAACTCTTGCCCCAGGAGCCACTGGCAGTCTTGTATAACCTGGAACAGCTGCAAGGGTCTCTTGCTGATCCTAGGGGAGTGGCCAGCCTGAACTAAACTCCCCTGGGACAGCTGTTGCCCCAAACTTGAATTAATTGAGGCCCCCACTTGCCCAATAGAGAAGTTGCCTGAGGCAGCCTCAACCCCAGAAAGTGGGCTCAGCCCAGCCAGACCCACCCATTGGGAAGTCTCAAATGCAAACTCAAGGGGCATGGAAGCCAAGTCTCACTTGGAGTGCACAGGGCCTATGGGACCACCTTTGTTCCCAGGTCTCAGGGCCTAAAAGCAGAGGAAGGTGCTAGTCCTGGTGTTCCCCTTTTGTTCATATGTCACTGAAGCTTAAGGTATCTCTGCTCAGCCTGAGAGGACCAGGAGGAATGTGTGCTCCAGAGTCACAGGTCCTGCAAGCCAAACCCTCCCAGCCCATGTAAGTCTTGTGGAACTGTCTGTGATGCAAAATCTTGAAAGAGAACTCTGCCAGGAGCGCATAGGTTAGAGGTTAGGGGGAGAGCCTCTGTTCAAGAATCACAGAACCAGCAGGGAGGGTCCACCAGGCCCACACAGCCCCTGGTGCAAAGTCAGACCATGGGGGTCCTAGAGCAGTCAGCTGCCTGATGGTGCAGCCACTGGGGTGACCAATGATCTGGGGCTCTGGTTCTTGGAGCAACTGCTTGAACTGCTCACTGAGTCAAAATAGTGATGGCCCCAGCTCACCACAGTCCGACTGAGGGGATTCTAAGTTGCATGCACTAATGCAGTCCCTGGGTTCTGCTGTGGAGCACAGTGAAAGCCCTTCTCTTATCAGAGATCTCCTTGCCAATTTGCTCTTCCTCTATTTGTGTGTGCCACTCCATCCCCTCTGTGCTGATCTAGCAGCCCACCAGGTAGATGGCAGTCCCTTACAACCCAAGCTGCTAATTCCTATTTAGATTTTCTTCTTCACTTAGTTTATCCAAGCCTCTGCATGTCTAAATTGCCTTGCTTGAATATTAATGAGTTTAGGCAAAAATTTTGCCATTTGTCCACCTCAGAGAAAGGCACTTCTCTCACCATTGGCATTCCACTTCAAGGAGAGATTCTACATGCAGCCTTTCTGCCAGTTGCCAACTTCTGAATCCCATGAAATTGGATTTAATGCCTACATTAAAAATTAGGAAAGGGCTTGGAGCGGTGGCTCAGCGGTTACGGCGATTGTCTGGCATATGCGTGTATGAACGTTTGGACCCCAGCACCATGGACACAAAGAAGTGTTGGAGCAGTGAAGGCCATATGAAAAACTAAAGTCGATTCACTCTTTCTATCTCTCTCTCTCTCACTGTCCCTCTCTCTCTTTAAAAAAAAATCAAGAGAAATCAAATAAATAAGCTAATGCTCCACCTCAAATCTCTACAAAAGGGGACTGGAATGGTAGCTAAGAAGTTTTGGTACTTGCCTAGCATGTGCGAGCACGTGGATTCATATCCCAGCACCATGTATACCATGAAGTGTCAGAGCAACCAAAGCCACATGAAAAACTAAATAAAAATTGTTTCTGTTTGTCTCTCTTCTCTTCTCACTGTCCCTCAATCTTAAAAAAAAAAAAGTACAAAAGGAAGAACAATCTAATTCCAAAGCCAGCAGAAGATAGGAAATTATCAAGATCAGAGTTGAAATCAATGAAATCGAGGACAAATGGAACATTCATTCAGTGGTTACAGCACTTGCCTAGCATGCACAAAGATGCAAGTTCGAACCCCAGCACCATGTACACCAGGAAGTGTTGGAACAGTGAAAGCCACATGAAAAACTAATAAAATCGATTCTCTCTTACTCTCTCGCTCTCTCTCTCTCTGTCCCTCTATCTTTAAAAAAAAGAATCAATGAAACAAAAGCTTGTTCTAAAATCTAAATAAAATTGGCAGACTCCTAGCCAATCTCATGGAAAGAAGGAAGGAATTGAAACAAGTCAACAAGATCACCAACAAAAGGGAGCAATCACAACTGACACCATGGAAATCCAAAGGATTATCAGAACTTATTTTTAAAAAGTACACTCTTCTAAATTAGACAATCTGAAAGACATGGACAAATTTCTAGACACATAGAAAATCTACAAATTGATGCAGGAAGATATTAAAAGCCTGAACATCCCAATAATAGGCAATGAAATCCATATAGCAATTAAAAGCCTTCAAAAGAAGAAAAGCTCAGGGACCTGAGAGATTCACCACTGAATTTTCCCACACCTGTGAGGAAGAGCTAACACCTCTCCTTATTAAGCTCTTCCAAGAAATTGAAAAGGAGGGAACTCTCTCAAACACTTTCTATGAGGCAACCATAACCCTGACACCAAAACCCAACAAAGACACTTAAAAAAGAAAAATACAATATCCCTGATGAACATTGATGCAAAAATCCTTAATGAAGTTCTAGCAAACCACATTCAAAAACACATGAAGAAGATAATTCATCATGATTAAATGGACTTCAAACCATTGATGCAACTCTTGTTCTACATATGCAAATCAATAAATGTGATTCATCACTTAAACAGAATTAAGGACAACAACCATATGATCATCTCAATCTCAATTGATGCAGATAAGGCCTTCAATAAAATTCAGCACTCTTCTGCTAAAAACTCAAGAGAAAATAGGGATCACATAAACTTATCTTAATTACATAAAGACCATATATGACAAAACCTCAGCTAGTATAATATTAAATATAGAAAAGCTGAAAGCATTATCACCAAACTTTGGAACAAGATGAGGCTGCCCACTCTCCCCACTTTTATTCAATATAGTCCTGGAGACCCTAGCCAAAGAAATCAGGTAAGAAAATGAATTAAAACATATACGAATAGGAAGAGAGGAACTCAAACTATATCTTTTTGCTGATGACATGATCCTATATCCGGAAGATCCAAAAAACTCTAACAGAATACTGACTGAGCTTATAAACAGATTTAGCAAAGTAGCAAGTTACAGGACCAACAACCATAAATCAATAGCTTTCCTATATGCTAACAATAAAAGGGATGAAATCAGTCCCATTCACATTATCCTAGAAAAGAATAAAATACTTGGGAATTAATCCAACTACTGAAGTAAAAGACCTCTACAATGAAAATTATCAAACACTGAAGGAAGAAATAGAAGACCTGTGAAGATTAAAAGACATTCCATGTTCTTGATTAGGCAGAATTAATATAATAAAAATGGCTGTTCTGCCAAAAACACTTTATAGATTCAATGCAATCCCCATAAAGTTACCAATGTCATTCTTTACAGAAAAAACAATCCTCAAATTCATTTGGAGCAGCAAGAAACACAGAATAGCTAAAACATCGCTAAACAAGAAAGACAAAATACATGGTTTCACAAAGCCAAATCTAAAATTATACTATAGAGCAGTAGTGAAAAAAACAGCATGGTACTGGTATCAAAATAGGAATGAAAACCAATGGAATAGAATAGAAAACTCTGAGAAAGAAAACCCACAAATATTTAAACATTTGATATTGGACAAAGGGGCTTAAAATATAGCATGGAACTGGATGGAGCAGTGGCTCAGCAGTTATGGCACTTGCCTGGCATGTGTGAGGACATGACTTTGAAACCCAGCACCACATACACAATGAAGAGTTGGTGCAACAAAAAACACATGAAAAACTAAACAAAATTGATTCTCTTCCTCTCTCTCTCTCACTGTCTCTCTTTCTCTAAATATATATGAAACATGGAAGAAAGGCAGCCTATTCAACAATGGTGCTGGACAAACAGGACAGCCACTTGCAGGAATTTGAAATTAGAACCTTATTCTCACCTTGCAAAAAAATTAAATCAAAATGGATCAAGGAACCAGGAATTAAACCAACTACCTTACAACTTATAGAAGAAAAATTACAACCAACACTCCAGCTTATTGGAGCTGGCAATGACTTTCTCAACAAGACTCCCAATGTGAAAGAATTGAGGTCAAGAATTAATGAATGCGGGGCTGAAGCAGTGGCTCAGTGGTTTCGGCACTTGCCTGGCAAGTGCGAGGACCCGGGTTCAAACCCCAGCACCACATACACAACTGAGTGTTGGAGCAACTAAGGCCATGAGAAAAACTAAATAAAGTTGTTTCTCTCTTTCTCTGTCTCTCTCACTGTCCCTCTCTCTTAAAAAAAAAAGAATTAATGAATGGGATGCCATAAATTTGAAAAGCTTTTGCTCTGCCAAGGAATTAGTCAAGACTGTCAAGAGAGAACCTACAGAATGAGAGATGATCATGACCTATGATTCCTCTGACAGGGGACTATCCAAAATTTACAAAGAACTAAAAAAACTTAATATCAAAAACAATCCAATTAATAAATGGGCCAGAGAGTTAAACAAAAACTTCTCAACAAGAAATTGAGCAAGCCAATTAATACATGAAAAAAAGTTCAGAATCACTAGTAATCAAAGAAATGCAGATTAAGATTTTACCTCACTCCATTCAGACTGGCAAAGATGAAGAATATAAACAGTAACAAATGCTGGAGGGGTTGTGGGAAGATAGGAGCAGTAGCACACTGTTGGTGGAATTGCAGAGTGGTACAGCTGCTCTGGAAAGCAAAGTGGAGACTCCTCAAAAAGTTAGGGTTAGATCCACTGTACAAACCAGCTATCCCTCTTCTGGGTATTTTCCCAGAGGAGCTAGAATCAACACGTTACAGAAACACAGCAAACTCAATGATCATAGCAGCTCACTTTATGATAACTAAATTGAGGCATCAACCCAGATGCCCCTTACTGGATGAATGGATCCAAAAGCTCTGGATATGTACAATATATATCCAGATATACATATATGCAGTACAGTTGTATATATGTATACATATATAAAATAGAGTGCTCCTTAGGTATTAGAAACAATGATATGTGGCTTTTGAAGGTAAATGCATGGCAATGGAAGAAATCATGCTGAGTGTAATTAGCCAAAACCACAGAGTCAAGGGTCAAATGTTTTCCCTCATTTGTGGAGGCTATAGTAAAACCCAGGCTTGGATGAAAGGTAGTCAAGCTCATGTACTAGACCCACCAAAGTTGTAGCAACACTTAATCTAGGAGAACCATAGACATGTAGGGAGTGGAGAGGGGGGTGGAGGGGTAGGTAGGAGGGAGAAAAGATAGGGAGGGATCTAAGGAGACAATCAATAATATAATATACTCTTTATCCCGCTGAGAAGCCAAATAAACTATGCAAACATTTAATTCAGAAAATCCCACAATCATATATATATGAGCATATATATATAGAGGCATTTATAACTATTTCGAGGGAAATATAGAAAAATCAAGAGACATGTGTGGGCAATTATAGAGATGACTGTATTAGGATCTGGTCCATATCATATTGTGACTTTATATGCATTTATTGTACAACAACTCAATTTCTTAATAAAAGAATTAATGAAAAATAAGAAAAATATGAATCAATAAACTATTGTGATACCTCCATGTGGATTTTATGACTTTTAACAAACATTATATGAGATATTACCATATTAAAATGCATATATATATACTTTCATCTATCCATATATTTATATTTGTATATATTTGATATTTATATATTTTGCATATTTATGTAAATATATACTTGTGCATATATGTGCAAAAAACCAAATATATTACATATATTTATAAATATATAAGGTATACCTTGCATACTTTAAACAGATCCAAATTTTGTCAGGTAAACTTCAATAAAGCTGCAAAAAATAAATTATTAGGAAAAAGAGAAATTCTTGTGCTCTGTTAAGCCTCTAAATACACTAATTTTCACACAAAACTTTAAGTTTCCTAATCTTTTCCATACATGTATCACTATTATTCATTAGTTTGTATTTGTTAACTAAGCATGAAGACAGAGGAAAAGGCAGTAACTTGCTGACGATTTCAGAATTCCTACTAATGATAAAGTGTTCTTTAAGTGTTTTGCCCCGTACTTAGGTGTGCAAAGTCATGGCCCTCACAACATAACACTGTCTCTGCCATCTACAGAACCTGCTGTTAAATGCTTTCACATTTAACACAAAGTTTGAGTCATTGTTGCAACAAACATGCTTTTGGAATTTAGGCAGTATTTTGTATATTGGCAGTAGCTATACCTATCCTTCTTAAATATTATTATTTCTTATAATTATTTCTTATAATCTGTTTTAGCAATTATGGAAAATGAAAAACTATTATTTCCTGTGAAATTAATGACATGCTGGTTTAATGTGCATTTCTTAGCCAAAGATTTCAAAAGACTAGAAGACTGTCAGATATGAAAGGAAATTAAGGGATTGATTTCAAAAGATATTCAAATTAACAACAAATCGAAAGTTTTCCTTTAAAACCTTTTAAATAGCTGGGTAGGGTAAAGCTAGAAAGGAAATATCAAACACAAAATGAAGTTTATTTTCATATTAATATTAGAGATTAAAAACAGATGATACTGAGTTCTAAAAACCATGGTACTTTATCTCTATAAAATGTGAAGTGGACAGTCTTGATTAGTGAATTGATTAGTTAGTTTTTAAACTTTAGTCCTTTCTCACAAATACATTAAATTCTAAATGAAATCTAGAGAAAATAAGCTAGAAATGTTTGAAGAGATTGACACTTTCAATGTGAATAATGGTCTATCACTAAGTAATAAGGCAGATAACAGTAAGAAATTAAACTAAAAATGTCAGGATTTGGGATATCTTTAAACATACAACATAGGAATACATATAAATGTTGACATATGCAGCTAAAAAATTGTACGCTTATGTTTTTGAAAATAGTGAAGACTATTTAAAGTGCATGAAAAATCACAAAAGCTTAAGAAAAATATTACTGTACACTTTAAAACAGTTTGCCCAGAATGAAAAAAATTAAAATTCATAGTCTATACTGTTTTCTTCTAGAGTTCTTGAACATTAGCGTAAGACAGTTTTATTATTTCTTCCAGGGGAAAAGAAACAAACGTGTAATATGACTAAAATTGAGATGTGCGTGTTTGTTCATACAATCCATATACATAATATATAATGTGTTATAAATTATCTAATATAGACCATATTGCTAAATGACAGCCTAAAAAATTATCATTGTACAATGAGGCATGCTTCCTAGTCCCCAAATTGTGGGTAAATAGCAACAGCCTGTGGTCATTTCTGATGCTGCAGTTTTCCTAGGTATTTATTACTTTATTAAATACATTCCTATTTTAGCCATTACAGTAGTGATCTCTTCATTTACAGCATGTCACACTTTAGCACTTACAGCAGTAAATTGCGTTCTTTCCACACTCTCTTCCCCACAAAGCACAAAGTTTTAGGAAATAAAATCTAGAACTCTGTATCTGATTATGTGGTCATTGGGTGTTATGGAGGGGAACTGCAAACTTTCAAATTCTGCACAGTTTGATATACTCTTACCCTGTTCACATCCTGAGTTGACACTAAAGATGATTCAAATATGACAGGTCTTGCCAAGGAGATCTGATTATATTTTCAGGGCAGTAAAAAAATCATGAGAAAGCACTAAACAGGGGAGTAAGAAGGCATCAGGTACCTGCGATACCTGTGTGACAGCTGTTTTAGTCAAGAGGCAAGATGAGGGTGGCTTCCCCAGAGGCACAGCAAAGATAGCGAAAGGTAAAAAGATTCAGGATGTATTCAAATCTATCCTGAAGAGACTTTCTGATGGGTTAAATTATGGACATAAGGAACCAAAGACAAATGCTTTCTTTTCCATTTGAGCACCTATGTCATGAGGTGAGTGAGCCTGGGAGACAAACGAGAGTTGTCAATAATTATGATTCAGACAGGATACACAGGAAATACCCTTCAAGATTCCCTTTGGAGGCAGAGGAGGTGATCTGCAATGCCCATCTGCAGCTCACAGCTGAAGATGTCCATCAGGAGGATACGTTTGAAAGTCATCTACATATAGATGATACTGATGCTTCAAATACAGTCATTCACTCATTCATTGGTCCAACAAATAGTAACTGAACACCTAATACAAGCTCGGTACTGTTCTAGGTGCTAGGAATGCAACATTGAAATTTTTTAGATAAAAGTCCTTGCCTTTACGGTGCTCACATAACAGGATAAAATCCCCCGAAACGAAAGAGTAGAACGCAAGGAGTCCAGATGGATCTCCTGGACACTGCCATCTTGATTAGATGGCAGAATGAGGGTCCCAGGAGAAGAGAGTGAAATAAACCACCATCTACCCAAGAGACAAACGAGGAGATTGTGAAATCACCAAAAACAGGAGGAAAAAGCGATTCAGCCTTTCAAATTCTTTTTAAACAGCTGTTCAACTTTGTGAATGCTGGTTAAGGAGTGGAAAAATGTCAGATATGTAAAATATTTTAATTTGTTGGTCAAGAGAGTGTTTGCATCCTTAAGACTCAGTGAAATGGCAAGAAGAATTGTATTTGGGGATTTGAGGCAAAAAGCATTGAGTAAGGACTTTAGGTAAGTTTTACTGTCAAGGGTGAGGATCTAAGGAGTGGTGAAGCGACTGGAAAGCAGATAGGATAAATTGAATATGTAATGTATTAAAGTCCTTAGTGGATGGCAATAGCTAGCACTCAATACATAATATTGGCAAATTGGATAAAATAATTTAATTGACCAACAATGGATTGTCATCAAACTTGAAATTTACAAAGTTTCCATTTGAAGTCTTATAATTAGTTCAGATAAATAAATAGTTCATAAATAAGTAAAGTTAGCAAATAAACACATAAGAGTATTTAATTTAAAAATAAAAAATGCAAATAAATTTAGGCGGCATTTTGACTGGTTAAGTTTGTATTTTTTATAGCATCTTATTCAAGGAAATAAATCTTGAGTTTGTAGGAATGTAACCTTTCTGAAAAGAAAGCTGATGCCTCCAACATCTTTAAAATGTATTTGCATATAGTTTTTTTTTCCTGAATCTCAGAAAAGTATATCTAATGGGAGAGAAATCAAAGTTAAAGTAGCACAAAACCCTGACATTTAAAAAAGAAACTAGAAACATACACAATTCTGTGTAACATTCGATGTGAGACTGCTACTATAAAATTGATGAAGCAACCATCTCTTCAGACTTTCTACAGTCTGAGTTAACTGCTCTAAGGCCCTACAGTTCTTTCTACCTTCAAGACCCCCAGGCCTTCTCTGCAGGTGGAAGCACAGATGCTCACCCTCTTAGTGGAACGAGCTTGTCAGAGCGCAAACAGCCAAATGCCAGTGCCTGGATTCAGTTTGCTTGTTTCCCCTTTCTTCGGAAATAGTTCTAGATGAATTATTCTTCAAGTATTGAATGGTTTGGGACCTGTTTTTCTCACTAGCCCCTTGCTGTCCCTTGGCATTCTTGTTCTCAGAGTGGTGCAGTTCAAATCTGGGCTGACTATACAGATCGCAGAGAGTCGCTCAAAATAATTGGGGTTTGTATAATATTTGGTGGTCCTGAGTATAGTCCCCAAATTAGTGTCCTAAGTGAAAGGTGAAGAATTCTGTAAACATTTGAGTCCTTGAAAGGCCACAAAGCCAATCAAGTGTCACATTGTGGTGACTCTAATATGACAGTGATGGCTACTGAAACTGTAAAGCTAGAAACTGCAGACGTTCTGTGGATATACAGGTCTCATTTCAAAATGCAGTGAAACTATAATTTCCTCTCAAAAATTTTTTTGTATGGTTGGTTGGCTATCGTTTGGGGATTTTTTGTTTGTTTTGTTTGTTTTGTGGAGACAGAATACAGGGCCTCAAGCATGCTAGGCAAGTACTCTACCATTGAACTACAACCCTGGCCCTCAAAACTGATTTTTTTTTTATATCAGCTCCATAGCATCTTACACTTAGCACTTTACAAGCTTTGAAATAGTTTTATTACTTTATTTGAGCTTTCGAATAATCTTATCCCCATTTAGAATTTTGAAACTTCAAATTCATGGCTAGCATTCCCTATGTAGTAATGAAGCTTTGCTTCAAACAGTTTCCTTCACTTCTGTGAGCACAATCAATCATGGCACAGTGAGCAGCAGAGGTCTACAATTTGTGAGTAGGTAGAGTGACCCATTGATTTGCCTCTGCCCTTTAAACGCCACCGAGGATGCACCAGCCCAGCTGTCTCTGCACTTGCTGCCTCTTACATATGTGTCAGAGCAGGCTTTCGGCACTAGTATCTTTGGGAGAGGTGTGAAAAAGACTTTGCTCTGAGTCCAGGAGAGTGGGCTGTTCGAATCCTCCTGGAGACAAAAGAAAGAATCGGTTCCAGTGCCTTTTTCAATCCTAACAGCTTTCGGATGACACATTGAGAGTCATTTATACAGACTTGAATATACCCAAAGTGTTCCTCGCCAAGCCTTCCCACAGTCTACATGAGCCAATGCAGATCACTTTATTTTAAAAGGTTACATGTTATATAAAACCCACACAACTAGCTGTCTTAGATTTTTCCCTACCCCATTGGACTTCTGTGGGGTTCCCACTATACTATCCACATTTAACCAGAGACTAACTGATGTATTGTTACCTATAAAGTAATATTCATTTTGATAAGACACCTTCCAAGATTCTACTCATTGGAAGCCATGCTGAGTTCATCAATAAGACTTCTTAGTAGCCACTGCCCAAGCCAGCCGACAAGCTATCAATAAATTGAAAAGAAATTATTAGGAGCATATATTTCTACTAACCAGTAAAGCAAACAAATAACACTATGCAACTTATGCCCCAAATTGTTCCCTTCTTATGGTGGAACGTTTTTGGAGTCATGGTTAAATCTCCTTGAACCCCCTGATTCAGGTAGCTGCTTCTGCAAAACACTTTCCTAGTAATTCGTCTCAGCAACTTGAAAGTAAGGCTGCCGTATACATTTTGAAAAATAAGTACTCTTTGCATTCAGCATGTCATAGCAGCAAGAGGCCCAACAAACATCTGCTGTGACAATATTGCATGGGTCAAGACAACCAACTGTGTCCCATCCCCAGGAAAATCCTTGTCCCTTTTTCATAATGTTTTGTCAAAAGCTGGAAGATTTTATTCCTAATTATTTAAAACTTTGCTTACTGTTTTAATTTTACCAGATACGTTCCATTCTGTTAGGGTTAAAATAGAAAAGTCTTACTTTGACTTATTTTTTAGTTTGTTTTTTGCCCATCTTTCCAACTAACTAGCTACTAAGTACATAGTTTTAAATGAGACTTTAATAGATTATATTTTAGAAATAAGAGCTTAATTCCCTATAGTACTACAGCCCTGACCTATTTCATGAACAAAATTTCAAGAAAGCAACAAGTGGAAACATGGAAAAGCATTCATTCATGGGCACTCGGCCACTCATTATTTTAAACTTCTTTTATGTTTCTCTGTCTTATAATATCTATTTTTACTCCTCTTTGATTAAGCCTATATAATTTTCATTAATATTAATTTTTTGGTTCAAACAATTCCAGGTTCAATTACTGTTATATAATTTCAGTCTCAGTTTGTTGAGTGACCTGAAATCCCATGCTCCTTATATGTAAATAGAATTAAATGCAATTCCTCCATCTTGAAAAAATATAGTAAAGCCAGGTCTTTGTAAATGTAAGTGTTTAAAAATAAGGGAACTATATATGAATCATTCATAATGTTTATTTATAAGACTATAAGTTTTTATTTTGAGGGACATAATTTAAATTTTATAAGAGTACAAGCCAAATTTTATTTATAAATTAAGAATATAAGTTCACATATGTATATGTGTGTTGTGCACATTTTTTCCTAGATTTTTTAAATGCACACTTAGCAAAATATGTATACACACTCAATTTTTAGATTTCATGTTTGAGTCTGCTACTAAGTGCAATGAGCAATTTTTCAAATCAGTTTTTATATTACTTATTTGCTGGAAATGAAAACAACATGAAATTATACTTTAATAGTGGATTGCCAATGCAATTATAAGTTATTTTCCCCAACCATCTCTATTTTTGGTAGATGATTAGTGCCCCGTGGGATCCAGAGACTTCTCTGATCGAGAGCTGTTTGTTTTCTGCGTGCTGCAATTATATATTACACATACACCAATGATGAGTAGCCTCATGTGTTGGGATAAATATGTTATTATAAGTTCAAATGCTCAGATACTTTTTCGATGTTTATTTGAGCTGAGCAAAACATAGTGGTTTGAGTTCACAGGGGGCTTACATAAACCTTTTGGGGGAGAATTTCAGCTCACAGGGGTTTGTAAGCAGATGGCATATGCAAGCAATCACACTTTTCCTTGGTGGGAGGAATGGCATTCTCAGGGTAATAAAATAAGAGAGGGAGGTGCCATGACAAGTCTGTTCTCAGAGTCTCTGCTTGGGCTTTCCCCACAAGGCAGAGGCACTAAGTATAAGTTTGAAGAATGATACGGAATCAGAACATAGTGAAGTGCTTCTCTCAATACCCACAGATTGGCCCACCCCCATGCTCCCTCTGGGATCTTTGGCACCAAGTTGAGCCATCCCACTGTTAACAAAGGTGAGGTTTTGCAGGAATTTGACAGGATTATGTTCAGGAGTTCTAGAACCCTGAATGCCAATTACTGTCCTCATAGTGTGGCTCCAATGGAGCTGTGGGAAAGAATTTTAAAAATCAAAGGACCACTTTAATAGTCGTGCCAGCACCCAATTTCCCCAATGTACAGAACTCAGAAAAGCTGGAGTGGAATGTGTGTGAGAAAAGTCCTCAGCCTTCCAGACAGCTCTTTTCATTCTTCACCTGAATCTTGGCAGGACCATTCTGCCCAACTTTATAATAACTGGAAGTGATGGCCAGTAAATTGAAGGGAAAAGGGAGAGGGAGAGAAAGGGGAATAACCTGGCCTTAAGGAAAGCCTTAAACCTGGTTAGTGAATGCACAAAATGGGGGTGAGTAAGGGATGCCGCAGGGACAAAAGACAGAAAAGTGAGGGGGAAATGTGAGGAGATGGAAGAGGGAGAAGAAGGAAAGGGAGAACGGCATTGAGACAGGAAATGAAGGAAGAACAAAGGTAGGAAAGTGCAGGTGTCTTGCTACTCAGTGCCCCACTCTCTAGCCAATGTGTCTCAAAGTCCCACAGTCCAACAGACTGCCATTAAGCCTCCCCTCTGACAGGGGACGTGAGGGAAAAGTGGATGTAGAGTTGGTTAGACAAAACAAGAATTTTGACTCCTCCTCCCTACCAAACTATTGTGTTTTAAAATAATCAGAGATGTCTAACCAGACTCCAGGACATTCCTTCTAAGAACTGTTGAAACTATAATAGATATCTATCTGCAGGAAAAGCTGGCACTCAGTCATGCCCTTGGACAGCTCTGGGATTTGATCCTTAGAATCACACAAACAGACAAAAGCCATCTCCTGTCATTCCGGCTGAATAAGAAATAAACTTGTCTTCACAGCTTGAAGGGCCGGGAAGACAACTGTCAAGACTTCACACACTTACCTTACATATTTGTTCACTGAAAATGTGTATTTCAAAGGAATTCTTTTTTATTTGCATGAATTGGATCTACAGAACGCAAATTACTGTAAAGACATAACAGAGGGCATTGCTGATATTCAAAGAATAGTTAGTCCAAATTTATTTCTTTTCATGGCGACAACCCTTGGAATATAATCAATGGATTCTCCCTCCTCTGCAGGGGATACATTCCAAGACCCCTAGTGGATGATTGAAATCACAGATGGTACCAAATCCTATAATTGAACGCTTTTGTCATCTTTTCTTTTTAAATGTTTGGTGCTGGATATTGAAGTTAGGACCTTGCACAAGCTAAACATACACACCACCAATGAATTACACCCCAGTCCCTGACTCTTCCTTCTTAACTAAGCTCTTATCACACACTGTGGTAACAACTTTTGCAGTTGTAGGTGCAACAACAAAAGTAGCATAAATTATTTTTCCTCCTTCACAATTTAACTGATGGAAGATTCGCTCTTACTGTAGGCCTTAGCAACCTTGGCATGCACTTATTGTCTTTTTTCACTGAGTCAAGAACTTTTACCCTTTTGCATTAAAAAAAAATTACCTGTGGTTTCTCTTTGGCATATCCAAATGGCCAGCGTCACTACCCTTGTGCATTAAGGCCACGATCAAGTAAAATAAGAGTTGCTCGAATACAAGTACTATGAGACTGTGAAAGTTGGTCTCATAACTGAGACTAAAGGACTGACAGGTGAGCAGCATGGATACACTGGAAGAATGGGTGATTAGTATTTTGGGTGGGGTGGGCAGGGACAGGACGAGATATCATCATGCTATTTAAGTGCATGCAATTTAAAACTTTAAATGTCTTTGTGTCATATCATTTTCCCAATGGCTATTACTCCAAAACTATGAACTTAAATTGATTCTAATCATTAATATCTGGTTCTTTCAAAGAAAGCCACTGGAATAACAAACGACAAGGCTGCTTGTTGTTGAAGTTTCATCGCCTCACTAGTATCCACTTTACCTAACTGAAAATAAATCTTACACATGCAAGTTACTATATAAGGGAAGGCAGTAACATGCTAAATCTTGAAAATGTGAAAGGGTTAGCAATTAAATCAGTTCACTATTTCTTGGAATTCATTTTGAAAAAACGTGATATCAGTTCCTGTCATGGATGCCAACTACTTATAAATTATGTCTAATTCCCATTCTACACAATAGTGAAAGGCATATATTTAAATGTGACGATTGTGTGTGATTATAGCACAAAGCACAGTGTGTTGTTTATATTCTGTGAACAACCAAAGGGAAGAAAAGATGGGAGGTAGGGAGGAGGGAGGGAGAAAGAAAGGCCTCCTATAGTAAATTGGTGTGGGTTATTGAACATTGTAGGGAAGTACATTTCCCATATTTATTTTTTTTCCATTAGAAAAAAACATGTGAAACAGAGAAAGGCCTATGGAGAAAACTTAATAAAATCTGATGAAAATTAGCTAACAATAACAATATATGGGGTTTAATTCATAGTAATGTACTAAATTTAGTGCCTGATTGTAACAATCATATAATGTATGAAAGATGTTAATAATATAGGAAAGCAAATGTGGGATACATGGGGAATCTGCACTATTTTGCAATTTTACTATTAATCTAAAACTATTCTAAAAATAAACACTCATTTAAAAGAGAAAAGAATAAAAAGTAAAAAATACTTGTTAATGTATCCATATTTAAATTTTTGGCATACATTCTTAGAATAATTCTTAGCACATATAGTAAGTCTTCAATGAATGATAAATATTATTATTACTATTACAAGTAAATGTACAATACACACACAGTTAAAAGCTTAAGAAAGTCTTAAAGGTATTGATTTCATGAGTTTGGTGTTTGATCTGGATAAAGATGGCAGATTCTGGAGATTCTGAGAGACCATTTAGAGACTTTTTACTTCTCTCCACATCTGTGATAATGAAAATAAACTTACCTACCTCATAGGGATTTGTGAGGAGTGATTCCAAAATGTTTACAATAGTCCTTGGAATATAGAAGGAGTTCAATAAGAATTAATTATTATCAATTAATTTTATTATCTTTGCATTATTATTATATTGAGCCTTGTTGAAGGACAGAAAAAGGATAGTATTGACAAAATGGAGGGAAAATAGCAATTTGAAGGAGAAAATGATCAGTTAAGACAAAAATATCTAGTGGAAATTTAGCAACAGAGATTGGAAAATGCTATGCAAACGTGATCATTTAAATCTCTGAATAAATGGGATCTCCAAAGTGGTAGAGAAAAAAAAGGAGAGCCAAAATCTTAACCCTCCAATAAAACTTCAGTTAACATTACAAATAGGTATAGAAATTCATGAAGAATGAAGAAAGTCAAGTTATTGTAGTCACCAGAGGTAAGAGAATAACGTGTATAAAAGAAAGGTGGTGTTAGTCATATTGAACACCTCAGAAGATATCAAGTAAAATAAGGTCTAAAAAAGCAAGAGTCACTCATCACCCAAAATAAATAATTCAGAATGAAAAAAATGGAGGGAGAAATCAAAGAAGAACGCTTTATTAACTATGCATACAACTTTAGCTCCTTCCACGCTTTGAGTGAAATGCTCTTGGGCAGATTTTGGTCGGATTTGTTCATTGATGTATGCCAGCCCCTGGTACACAGTAGGCATTCAATAGTATATACTGAATTAATGTATAAAATAATTCTTAACTAGGGCAATAAGTGTGGTCTGTTGTGATGCAGTGATTATATTATGACAGAAGTAGTTTTGGTCAAAACTTACAATATTGGGGCTGGAGCGGTGGCTCGGTGGTTACAGCACTTGTCTGGCATGCACGAGTACACAGGTTCAACCCCAGCACCCACATATACAACCAAGTGTCAGAACAATGAAAACCATGTGAAAAAATAACTCTCTCTCTCTCTCACTGCTCTTCTCTCTTAAAAAAAAAACTTACAATATTAATTTTCACTGAGAAAAAAAATTAGGAAGTAGGGTTAAAGAAGTTCAAACTGTCTACCACAAATTTATTTTTTTTACCAAGTAATATAGCCAAGTAAGTCCAGCATAAACTGCATTCATCTTTTTATCAAGGGTGGTGGACATATTTTGCACTACCACCAAGACTGAAATTCTCCTGAACATTTTTCTATGCTTTGCCGTTCATTGCGGTTTGTGACCTGTTTTTATCAACAAAATTCAGTAATCCTGTTGCCTATGTTTGTCAGGGTTTTTAATTTTGTTTTTGCTTTTATTCCTGTGACCAAAATCCAAGACAACTCAGAGGAGGAAAAGTTTATATGTGCTTATGGTTTCAGGGTTCAGAGAGGTTCAATCCATGGCAAGTTGACTTCATTGCTCTAGGCCTGAAGTGAGGAAGAACATCATGGCAGAAGGACATGGCATGGAAAAGCTGCTCAGCTCATGACAGAGGGAAGCAGAGAGAGAACGCAAGGAGCCAAGGACAAGGTAAGCAATCCCCAAGGACACTCCTCTATTTGTTGTTCAACTGGTCTTTGTGTCTCCAACACTCAGTTGTACATGTGGTGCTAGTGTTTAAACCCAGGTCCTAGTGCGTGCCAGGCAAGCACACCAACCACCGAGCCACTGCTCAAGCCCCTATCATTGCCTCTTAATGGATAATGGGAGGCTATAAGGAGAGACCATTTTGACAGGAGGCGTGACCTTTCATCAAACCTTCCCTTTCATCAAACCTTCAGTTACAGGGCAACTCCACAAGGTAGGAATCTGTTCAATAGGTAACTCAGTTCACTCTCCTCCCTCCATGGGATGCCCTGTAGGTGTCTGAGGAAAAGGAAACCCTTTCTATGGACCACACAAATTAGCATCCAGAAGCAGAATGGGATAGAAAAGCTTAGAGAGAAAATCTTGAAGAAAATCATAAGATTTCCAGCACAAATAGTACCAAAAGGTAAAGCAGAATTCCACTTACAATCATTAAATGGAGAAAAGGAGGGGGAAATATCTTCTAAGCTTTAAAATTTCAAAGATTCATAAATAGGACATTTTATGCATCAGTAAATAAATCATCAAAATTTATAAATTAAACACCACAACAATATAAGAATAATTTGATAAAGCTGGTTGTAGCATGAAACAGCTTAAAATCTGACATGACCACAACCAAAAGAGCAATTAATAAATATTCTCAGAAAAAAAATATATAAAGAGAACTCTGCATGAAATTGAAAAACAAAATTGTTTTCTAAATACACGGAGAAAAACAATTACCCACTAAAAACAAGCCTCAATGATTTCCAAAAGATAGGACATTCATAGAACACATTCTCTTGCCATAATTTAAAATTAAGTAGAACTTTCTAAGCACTAATTTTATATTCTAACAATTCGTATACTTCTATACGAGAAAAGTTATTATCTTCATTTCAAAAATAAATTTTAAAACTAAGGGGAAGTTATACTAAATTTTAAAATGAGATGGAAATAGTAAAGAAAGTCAGATACCAGGGGTGTGTGTGTGTGTGTGTGTGTGTGTGTGTGTATTTTTAACAGCAGGATGAAATGATAAAGATTAGCAAAAAAAGATTAGCAAAAAAATATTATAACACCAGAACACTTTATGTGTGTGTGTGTATATATATATATACACATATATATGTATATACATACATATATAATACATACATACATATATTCTTTTCTAGAAAGATGAAAAAGAAGAATCAATTTAAAATATGGAATTTCTCAGAACTAAAGATGCTAAAATTTATTATTTGCATTGAAAAATCCCACTTGATAAATGAAAGATTTATCACTAAAGAGATCTTATAAGAATGTTCTATATCAAAGATTGTTAACCTTCTTAATCACAATTATAATACTATGAAAACCTAATAATCATTAAGATGTCTAACATTTAAACAAAATAAGAACAATCTCAGTGAGACAACAATTTAAAAGTCCCCTTGTAGTTGGGCTTGGCAGCACATGCTTGTAATCACAATGACTCAGGAGGCTGAGGCAGGAGGATAGCAAATTCAAGGCCAAACCAGGGAACTTAGAAGGATCCTGTCTCAAAATAGAAAAACAATGTTTAAAAGAATTGGAGTTGTAACTCAGTGGTGGAGTTCTCCTAAATGTGGTCCCCAGTAGTGGAGAAATTAAGAAGAAAGAAAAAGTTCCCTTCTACCTATTTTCTGGGGCACTTTCCCCACAGGAAAACTCACACATCTGCTGAAATCAATGGTGAATTTTTTGAGGTCTCCAGAAGTCCTTTCAAAAACTGTTGTCAAAGTCTGGAAATAAGTAGAATTACTTGGGATCTATTCCAACTGTACCCTGTATTTTTTGTTAGTTATCCTTCAAAATGCATTGATATCATAATTGATTATTTGCATACTCTAGAAATTTTATCTTTGGAAGCAAACTACAGAAAAACAATCCTGTTCTCACTGAAAAACAACTCTCTCTGTGTGTACCTGCACAGCAAGAACACATATGAATAAATGAATAAAATGCCACTGAAAGGATATATATATTCAGAGAACATAGTTCCTGAAGGAGGTTGTCAAAACTTCATGATGACTCAAACCATTGAGCTGAAGAATATTCACAGTTTCATCTAAACAATAGTTACAGACACTCATGCTCAGCAATCAACCAACATAATTATGCACCTGCATTTGAGCCAGGGCAACTTTCTCTGAGGTAGTTCTCACTGTACAAAACAATTAAGTGGATAATATCATTCAAAAGATGCCAACATTCTGCAGCCATGATGCTTTGCTTAAGTTCATTGTAGTAGTTTCAGGGATATACAGATGTCTCTAAAATTTTTTAAATTTTGGTTGCAACATTTTTTGCAGCGTCCATGCATTTGTGGTTCAATCAGCAGCAGCAATTGTTCTCGATTCCCTGTGGTTCCTTAAGACAGCCCACTGAGTTGAGAGAGTTGTTATTTCTGAGTTCCTGCAGTTCACATAGTTATGTAGAAAGTGATATATGTAAACAATCACATCTTATTTGCTTTGAATCCATTCATAAAAGCAGCATCTGCCTGCAACATAGCTCTCAAGATTTTGATTTTCACTTTTGCTGTCAGTGCATTTACCATTATTGAACTATAGTCTCACTCGCTCATCTACAAATTAATTGAGGATACATTATAGGAAGAACATAGTTTTTAACTCCTCCCTCCAAAAATAGATTAAGCCAAGTAATTACCAAGTAGCCCTACTTATGAAAATAAATTACATTTCTATCTTTCTGGCCAGACATTTTCATTGGTTCTTGTAAATCCCCTTTCCTCTATTCTACAAAAGTTTTTTTTTTTTTAATCTGTTTTTTCCTTAAAAGAGTCAGTCAAATAATACTAGGGTCTATTTTCAAAATATATTCTAAAATACATATTTTTTAAGACTACTCTAACCAATATTTCCATAAGGAGCTGAAGCTTCAATGCATCTATATTTGACAACTTCAAGGTTGATAGCATTCATAAACTTACATAGAAAATCTCCTCAAACTCCAGCTACTATCAAGAAGTCTTCCAAAACCCCTAAGTAATTTTTACTGGAATTTTAAATCAACAACGCAGATGCAGACTGATCATGCAGTGATAGCTGTTGCTTACTGAATTACACAAAATAACTTTAGTGTGTAAAATTGAGCAAACAAGCCACGTATATACCAGAATTGAGCAGATTATTTTAATTGTGTTCTCAATCTTACAAAAGGAGAGATTATGGAAGAGTTGTTACATTAGATTTTTCACATTTAAAAAATCCATTCTTGGCCATTTTCCTATTTTCTTTTGATCAAATGGTTTGAAATTTCCATTAAAAATCAGGAAAAAATAATAGGAATGAAAATCTGAATCTAAACCCAGATCTGTGAAATTAGGCTCACTGTCTACTGAATACACCCCACCTGTTACATTTTGCCACTGGAATGGGATAAGCATTGTAACTAAATGGATTATGCTGCATTTTACTAGAAACAAATTACCCAATACTACCATTTATGAGTTAAGATTTCCTGTAAGAAAATAGTGCAGGAAAAAAGAGGGATTATTTCATATCTTTGAAGGGTGTTTTATCACACTGTGCAATTGCATGCAATTTAACACCTAAACTGCTTAAAGTGCAAATGATATCAAACCAGTCCACCCTAAGGGCCTGGTAATGGTCCTGCCGTTTGTGCTGCTAGAGCTGGTTTTGTCAGCACTTCCATTATAAGCCTGGTCTTTCAGGGTTTTTTTCCACTCAACCATGAAAATTTGCTGTAGTTTACAACTTGGCATAGAAGGTTTTAGCTTAACAGCACCTACTTTTCTTCCAGCTATTTTTTCCCAAAAGAAATCAGCTGGCTATCTCTCTAACTTACAAAGAAAAGGAGGAAAAAGAAAATTTTATGCTATAAATAGAAAATAAATTTCATATTAATAAAGAATTCATCAAGAGTTTTATCTGAGCTCATTGATGCTAAGGTAGGTTTGACACTTCAGTCCAGTTTCTGCAAGAGGCTCCTAAAACATTTGGCAAACAGTAATCATTTCTTTTCAAAGAAACTTTGGTTTTACATGCCCATATATGCTGGAAGCAGATGGTTTCCAATTTGACTTATGATATTTATGATGATACAAAAGTGATGTGCATTCAATGGAAGCCAGATTTCAAATTTCAAAACCTTTCCCCAGGCTAATGACATGTAGTAAGATACTTTCTCAGGATGCTGGGAGGTGGCACTGAGCCATAGCTCCCACTCAGCCACAAGACCACTCACAAGGATAAATAACTGACACTATGAAGTGTACTGTGTGGCGAATTTTTTTATATTGCCTTTTATGTTTTCTCATCCCATCAAGACTACAAAACGGACCCATTTGTGTCTCCTGCTTCTGACCATAAGACAAAGAAGAAGGAAATTACTCTTAAGATGAAACTCAAGACAACTGTCCAACGTAAAGATAGCAAGCCAGTAATGAACATCATACATGACTTAGGATTTTTTAAATCAATTATCTCAATCTTATTAATGGATAAGAAATGAACCAGTAATGCATTGAGTGGTAAGCATCATTTAAATTCATTGCCATCATAAAGAAAAAGCTGGGCCTATTGAAAATATAGAAAAATTTCTTTCTACTTGGGTGAAAGACCACGTAGAAAAGCACATACTGCTTAGCCTACTGTTAATTCAGACTAAGGCAAGAGTTCTTCTTGATATGCCAAAATAGCTCATCGATAACCCTATATATATATAAGCAAATATTTATAGCACGTCATCATCCATGGTTACAACCCTTCCAAAGTCATCATTTTTTTTATAAGGTAAAGGTCAGCAGTGGGACAGGAAGTGCCATTATTGAGGCATGGAAGAAGTAAGAAGTAAGGAAAAACTACATAAGATAATTGTGGGTGATAAGAACTTTCCAGAACAAATTTAATGTCAATGAAATGAGCAATCCAAGACAATACCAGGACCCAAGACAGTCAGATACTATGCAATGCTGGTTTTGGGTGGAAACACTGCAGGGTTCTAATTAAAGCCTTTACTAACCTATCACTTGGAAAACCTTAGAGCATTCAAGAATGTGAGCATCTATGTGCTTCTGTTTACTACTGCCATGATAAGGAAGTCTTCATAACATCAGTGTTGCTTGAAACTAGTTTTTGCACCATTCTTTTCCATAGGCAAGAGACTATTTAGGCAAAAGAAGATCCATTAAGACTGTGCTGATCTTAGGCAATGCTGCAGAGCATCCATTGCATGTGGGTGACATGCATCTTGATGTCGCAATTGTGTATTTACCCCCTTGTTCAAACAAGATCCAGTCGCTGCATTCAACTACATTCAAAGGCTTTTGAGATGATTGAAACTAATTAAGCAATCTAAGAATTCCGGAAAGGTTTAACATACTGAATGGTATTTCAACATTGCTACATCATGAAAAGAAGTCAAACAGCAGCATATAGAAGAAATGCATTTGTAAGAAAGTTTTGGAAACTCATGCGATCATGTTCAAAGCTTTTAACAAAGATGCTGCTATTGATGAAAGAGTAAGAAGATAGTAATGCTCAGAAACAGCCAGAAGTGGGGCTGGAGCGGTGGCTTGGCAGTTACGGTGCTTGCCCAGCATGCACAATTACACGGGTTCAAACCCCAGCACCCAAGTACACAACTAAGTGTCAGAGCAATGAAAGCTATGTGAAAAACTCAATAAAAATTAATTCTCTCTCTCTCTCTCCTCTCTCTTTTACTGTCCTCCTCTCTTTATAAAAAAAAGAAAAGAAATAGCTAGAAGTGTATACTGATTAAAAAGATGTTCAGGATCACCTTGTTGGCATTGAGATCAGACAGCTTTTCAGAGAGGAACTCATCACAGTGGGGAAAAAAGAAGGAAAAAGAAGTAAAGAAGTTGAGACAGAACAAGAAATTATATCCAAGGGACCACGAAAGTTCACAGCAAAGAACCTGGTGACAGTGTTTGCTACTATCAGTGGTGGTGTATTGATGTCAGAAGAAATGGACATCAATCTTGAGAGATCGGAAAAGAGGCAGAGGTAGGATGCTCTTGCTTACTATAGAGAAACAAGTAATAAAAACAGGAAACAAACTGTACTGTCAAAACTTGATTTCTTCCTAAGAAACACTGTGCCTGCTACACCATCTACAAGTATGGATGTCCCGGTGCCTTCTACAAGTTATCCTCAAGCCTCCCAAAAGAAAGAGAGATTGTTGACTGACTGTTGTGGGCATCCTCATCACTTGGCAATTATCTTTAAAATTATTGTTTCAAACATTCTTTAGTCTCAGGGTGATTTCTGCTGTGTATGTTAATAGTGAGTGCTCACAACCTTTCTGTTTTTCACTTTCATTACAGGGTTCGACATGTTACATGTGATGATCAATACTTCATTGTAAAATAAGCTTTGTGTTAGATGATTTTGCCTAACTGAAGACTCACTCAGGTGCTTTGACCATGTTTCCAGGAGGCCATACTAATTATGATGCTTGGTAGGTTAGGTGTATGAAATACATTTTTGACTTGTGATATTTTCACTTTACAATGGTGAACAGAATGCCTATGGAACAGAATGGTTCACAAGCTAGTTTCAAGCAGCACTGAAGTTATGCTGACTTTCTTACCATGGCAGAAATAACGAATCAGTATACCACCCACTGGAAGCAAAGCAGCATCTGTACAATGGAGAACTGAGGAAATGCTTGAAAAGGGGTCAGGATGTATCCAGAAGGATTATTATGGATGGGGCAGAAGATACTGTAGGTTCTTCTGGTTTCTTCCTACTTGGACCATAGACACACATGAAAAAAAGTATCTGTAGACCTGGGCTCTTGAATCCTGCTGGCTTATGTGTAGATGCTTCAAATTTTCTGACTTTCCTCACTCCTCTTGCACCAAGAGACCACAGTCTCAAGTGCATTTCAGGAGAAATCCTCACAAGCAATAATTTCTCATTTATAATCTAGCATGCATACATGAAAAATACATATTGAGCTCCTTTTGGGTGTGGGCTTACAATGTAAATCGTAACTATACATGAAGTATTCTAATTTTGTGAGTGCAAATGAAACACTCTCACAACTCTAGTGTGATCACCTCCACTGACCATTGTCTCACCTCTCCTCTTGTCTCCTTGGGACCTTGATTCCTTTTTATATTCTCTTTCTTGCCAATGTTCCAAACCCACTTTTGTGTCTTTCCTATAAACTTATAAAATATGCTTAATTTTGAAAGAAATTAAAAGTCCCCCAACACTATCATGTATTTTTTCACTTAATTTTTAGAAATGTTTATCGATGCATTATCATTATAAATAGTAATGGAATCCAATGTTACATATTCATACATGCGCAGACTATGATGGGAGGTAAAGGGGAGATTCTGGGGAATGAAATCAACCCCCTGTAAGCTTAAAAATTGTTTACAATTATTTCAAATATTGTATAAAAATGTAATTACACATGAAATACATCTAGAATTTTATATATGAAGTTACATAGGGAATCTAAGTTCTTCATTTTCTTTCAAATGGGGGCTAATTCTTCCCAAACCATTATTTGGAAAAGCCATACTTTCCTTTTGAGAGATAAGGATAGTATGAAAGAGGAGAGAATCAATTTTATTTATTTTCTCATGGGGCTTTCATTGAGCTGACACTTTATTGTGTACATGGTGCTGGGTTCGAATCTGTGTCCTCTAGAATGCCAGGCAAATGCCATAACTGCTAAGCCACAGCTCCACCTCCATACTTGACTTATAGATTTGAAATCCTACTTACCTATCCACTTAGACGAATCTGTGAATCCTTCAGCAAAATTTTGGGGCAATACACACGTGTATGTATGTACGAATTATATATGGATATATATACACATGCAGATATATATATATACATTTGTGTATATTGTGTCATTCTAACAGTATTTATTCCTGTGTATTTCACAGTTTTGATGTAGTGTGTTTGGGATCTTTGCTCTTGCTTTCTTTTCAAACAAGTTTTCACTAACATCAGTAAATGTTTCTTTTAACTTCATAGAAATATTTTTGCAGTCTGTCACATAATTTAAGCAAATTTTTCATATCAGCTGAAAAAAATAGTATATTTCATTATTTCTTGATAACTATTACACTTTCTAAATTTCTGGACTCTCCAGAGATATTAAATGCAAGTGATAGTAATGAATATCTTGTCTTGGTACAAACATAAGAGGAACGTTTTTAATATTCCAAAGTTTAATATAATTTTAAATGTTTGATGTTTTGATAAATACTTTATAACATTTAAAATACAATATTCCTATTTTGCCCATAGCCAAAATTTAACAGAATTTAATTTATTAGGATTGTCATAAGCCAAATTGATCTCAATTTGTAAGGAATAACTGAATTTCATAAAGTGCATCTCATACATATAATCATGTGGGTCTTGCCATTAGTTTTCAGATAATCAAAATAGCCAATGCTTGTGCTTTTCTCACTCTGTGCCAGGCATAATTAAATATGTCATATTTATGAACTCAATGAGGTATGCCATGTCATTATGTTCAACTTTGAAATGAGAAAGTTGGTCACACAGAGGTCACTTTTTTTTATTCAGAAATCTATTTGTTGAACAAACAAGCTTCTAATGAAATAATATTTTATATATATATATATATATATATATATATAAAAATTCTGAAAATTAGATTTACCCCCCAAACCCCCCCCCCTAATTACCTACCTTTAATCACGATTCAGTCCTTGGATTCCTGGAATAAACTATAATTTTTCCTTATGTTTTAGTCTTCTAAGACAGTACAAAATAGAATATTATGATCTACCTTATCAGTTCTGTATAAATAATATTAGTCTATATAGTTTTGTGTGAAAAATAAATGTTTGGTATTTTGCTATTTGTGATACTTAACTTTTTCATAAAATAAATTGATAAAGTTCTACTTTTTCTAAGCTCAGAAATAATTACAACAATCTAGTACATGCTGCTGTCATAGAAATTAAATATAATGCACATACAAAGTTATTTTCACCAATAGCCTTTTCTTGTTGTACATTTTATAACATTTTAAACTTCTTCCACAGTTGTTATTTTCAAATTTATTGAAGTGTTTTAAAAATATTTTATATAAAACTGGTAGTATAATATTAATCATATTTATATTCATTTTATTCTTTCTTTTTTTTTAAGAGAGAGGGACAGTGAGAGAGACAGAGAAAGAGAGAAACAACTTTAGTTTTTGACATGGCCTTAGTTGCTCCAACACTCAGTTGTGTACGTGGTGCTGGGGTTTGAACCCAGGTCCTCGTGCTTGCCAGGCAATCGCCAAAACTGCTGAGCCATCGCTCCAGCCCCATCATTTTCTTTTTTCTAATATGGTAAATTCTGTGTGTGTGTGTGCGCACGTGCACGTGAGCATGTACATAAGCATGTTTGGGAACATAATTATTTTATTTGTCTTTCATTTCCATCAGCCTGGCAAGTCCTATACTCATTCTTCAAGACTTCTACAAGAAGCCTTCTCCAATTTCCCAATAAAAAGTTTCCCTCCTCCGTGTTTGTGCTGCTCACACATACTGCACTAATCTCCTTTGTAGCATTTACATGATTACGTGTTGGCTCTTCTGTATTTCTCATAAACAAGAACTTCTCCAGGACAGGAACACCACCATGCTCATTTCAATGTCCAAAGCTCTTATATACTTGCCCAATAACCATGTGAGGCACAGATAAATAAAGGACAGCTAAAATGTATTTCCACAGTGCTGCCATTTTTTCAAAGTATTGGAAATTAGATTACTTCAAATGTATTGCCTTTACTTAAATGTAGTGTTTATAAAATTAACAATTGGGAGCCCTCAGCATAAAATCAGTGGCCTGTGTCACACCACCTCATAGTTCTTGACATAATTAAGAACTCCTTTCTTCATCAGAAAATGTTAACATGGCAGTTGACCTTGCTTTTAGACACTCTTGAATTGTGATACTATTACTTTTGAGAAAAATAGCTGCTAGAATTTAATCAAGGACAGGAAAATAACTGACAAAAATTGTGAAAAATGTTTATTGTTTCCATAGTCTTATCAGTGAATATCTTTTTTGGCACTGTTTTAGGTACTATAGAAAAAACAGTTAACTAAACTAACAAAATCCTGCCCATTCTGAAGGAGATGTATGCCAGCAGAGAACATGTTAAGAATGGATAATTTCAATGAAATGGATAAAATCCACTTCACATAATGAATTTAAAAAGACTTGCCTAATATTTATTATGTTCAAAGTTTTATAGAATTAAAAATAAAATAAGAGATAGTTCCTTCTACAGAGAACTCATGATGTAATAGTGTAACATGCATGAAGTAGAAAATTTAAAAAAAAAATAGAAATATCCACAGAACTGTAGGCTAATACAGAGGAATCAGTGAATCAGTAATGCAACAACCTTTATAGAGAAAATATCCTGACTTGTAGAAAAAATAAGCATAAAAAATTTAGAACATTTGAA
This sequence comes from Aplodontia rufa, assembly GCA_004027875.1. Taxonomy (NCBI): domain Eukaryota; kingdom Metazoa; phylum Chordata; class Mammalia; order Rodentia; family Aplodontiidae; genus Aplodontia; species Aplodontia rufa. Next base: position 32,701 of record PVKS010016906.1, read on the forward strand.
ACCAGTCATTTAGAAAAAGCTGGAAGAAGTTAAAATTATTATCACTACATATGAGGTTTAAGAACAGATAACACCACAAAAAAATTGTAAAGGACTTTTTATAATGAATGAAAAAAAAGATCCTAATTGATGGAGCAAGCTGGAAACAGACAATGGTTTAGACTGAAAATTATCAAGCTCAATAATATTTTTGAATTCTTGAAAGTAATTTTATACCAGTAGGTTTCTACTGAGGGGATGAATTCACCACTATTTCTAGAATTGTATATTTTGTAAGAAAATAGAGCATGATATCTGGAGAAATTGTTGTGTTTGTAATGGGAAAGTATCAAGTCCTGTCCTAAGTGACTATGATTTACAAAGTTTATGTCAGTAGTTGTGTTCTTGTTTTGTAGACAATTAACATAAGCTAGAAGTAACACTTGATGTCATACCTAAAAGTAACTTTCTTTCAGTAAGTGACAAGGAACCCATGCTCATTTCTTTCTTTGTCTTTGTTCCTTTCCCTCCTTTTACCCAATTATCCCAACTTTTCTGTTTAAAATCAATTAGGATTTTTCTTTTTCTTAGTGACAGGCGTTCTTCTTGACCTCTCATAAGAAGTCAGGGCTCTGGAAAGTGAGCTAGAATACCAGGAGATGACTCATAGAGAGAAGCAATCAGGCTACTCACCTTCACCTGCACTTCTCTGCACCAACTCATACCTAGGAGGAGAATGGCATCCAGGCAGTGGGTGTGGGACAGACTATCTGGGCCTCAGTTTCTTCACTTGAAAACTGAAGCCCTCAGATATGATCATCATGACAACAGCTGATATATGATTCAGTACCAGATCATCCTACTCATATGCTAAATATTAGAAATTGATAGTTCTCCCCCTTGCATATTCCTTTTCCAAAGCCTTTGTAAAGGGTCTCAAAAAGTGAAGGGACCTATTTTAAAAGAAACTGACTGTAGGAATTAGGACCCATTTTGGTTTCAGAAGAAATGAGGACCTGAAGCAGACCAAGCCCTCTTCTATCTGTATACACTCTTTCCTAGATGGTATAAATTTGTGTCCTTCAGGTTAAATGGTTCTAAGACGGAGTAAAAGTCTGACTGGTTTCCATACGTGGAATAAATAAAATTTGTTCTTCTCAATCTTGAAATAGCTAAATATTATTCTGTGCTGTTGTGGTTTAGATATGAGATGTCCCCCAAAGACTCATGTGTTGAAGGCTTATTGACCAATGCAATGTTCAGAGATGGGCTTTGCGGAAGTGATTGGATGCTGAGGGCTCTGACCTCATCAATGCATTAATCCTTTGGTAGATTCATAGTTGAATGGACTATTGAGAGGCAGTAGAAACTGTAGGAAGTAAGACCTACTTGAAGGGAGTGGGTTCTTGAGGGCTGCCCTTGGAGTCTATCTTGTCCCCATCCCTGTCTCCTGCCTCTCTCTTTATTTCCTTTTTCTGTCCTGTCTCTCTGCTTCCCAGCTACAATGAGACAAGTAGCTGAGCTCTGCTATATGCTTTGCCATGATATTCTGCCTCATCACAGGCCCAGAAACATGGCGCCCATTGGCCATGGACTGAAACTTCTGAAAGTGCAAGTCAAAAATAAACCTTTCCTCCTCTAAGATGTTTTTCTCAGGTATTTTGTCATAGCAATGAAAAACCGACTCACACATGTGCCTTGATTGTGATGTGTGCCTCAGATATTGGTTACTGATAGCAAACTACTAGATTTTATGAATATATACCTGTTTAAACAAATTAGAGGAGACTTAAGATTACCTCTATTCATGATTTATTATATCTCATTTTTCTGAAATGAGATAGATGAAATTAGAGCAATAGTATGCATAATATTAAAGATGGATTCTGCATGTAAGCATCGCCTATATTATCTCTTACAGGAACAATATTGTTGAGGATAATTGCATCAAATGATTACTTTGGTCAATGGGCAATCATTGATATAGAAATGTGTGTCTGCTGAAAAGAAAGAAGGAAATGGTCACAGTGGATGTGAAGAAGGACCCTAGAAAAAGAAAGGAGTCCTTTGATTAGCCCAATTACCTATAGAAAGAAGTCTTGGAGACAGGCCCAAGCTTTCCTCTGTGATATAAATTAATTAATTTCTCAGTCTTATCAATCATGGGTCTTTCAGATAGTCTGTTCTGTGATATATCGCAGTGTTCCTAACACAGATACATATTAATGCAACTGAGAAAACCTTTAAAATATATCTGTGCCAGGGGCCCATCTTCAGATATCCTGTTTCACTAGCTTCCACCCATTAATCAAGTAGTTTCTGAGTTTAGCAGGCTTCAAAATCACCTGGATGGCTTACTAAAATACAAATTCATAGCACCCATCTCCAGAATTTCTGATTCAGTAGTTTTGGATGGAGTCTCAGAATTTACATTTATAAATGTTGCTGATATTGCTGTTCTATGTCTGTATTTACAGAACCATGTATTACACATTGCTACAAAAAAAAAGTATCAGATGATTGTAATACCTGAAAACTTATTAGCTTCCCAGACTAATCTCATGAAGATTTTAATTCAGACTATTGGGCATAGATGGGAGAATTTTTATTTTGACAATTATCTCAATGGTTCTCAAAACAGAAAAACAAGTTTAGAAGTTAACTATGATCAAAGGACTTTCGGGAGAAAGTGGAAAAGGACAGTAAGAATGATGTCTCAGTTTATTGCATGCTGCTGCTTCATGGACCGAAGCCACATGGCAAGTTAGCATGTGTTATCAATCTGTTGCCACATGGCAAGGTCAGGAGAGCTCTTGTTCCAGGCAATCTCCTCTCTGTGGCTTCTCCTTCTCCAGGGCTTTCTATCAGCTTTGGCTTCCATTCATGCCTGGGTCTTCTCTCTCTTGACCCATCCTGCCTGACACAGCTGATTCCTCTAGCAATAGTCCTATTTTTTTTTCTTCTTTTATTCATCACATTCTCTATTGAATGTTTTATATCACCACAACCAGTATTTTCTCACTAAAGACTTTCATTAGATGAAAAAAATCTGGCTTTTATCTTCATTATAAAGTAAACTCTAGTTTCTTCGCATATTTGAGATATATACTCCTTAAAACAGAACATTCTAACACAACGACATATTAAATTTATTGTATTTTTATGTTATTTAAATATTTATAAACACAAACCCAATTTAAATGTCTCATAATTGTTATCAATTATGATAATGTAACCACAAAATTGAAGCTTAAGTAAAAACTGAGAAACCAATAAATTATAAATTAATAGTATAAATTTAACATACTAGATGATATCACATTTAATATCATTGTTTACTGATAAAATAATGCAACATAATATAGGCTTCTATGTTTAAACTGCTTCTCTATTTTGATATCAGTGATACTTATGACTAGCTATAAGACCTAGCTTTAGAGAGTAAATGAGTAATATTAAGTCAGAATCCTGGTTTGTGATATTCAGACCTCATGATTAACCCAAAGGCTTTTAGGGAACATCCTTCAAATGTCAATTTTAGTTAGATGTCCCTTGAGAACTCTCTAAATGTTTTTCTTTGCTTAAAGATATTTTAGTACTACTATATTGTTGAAAGCTTTGGTAAATGCCTATGTAATTCAATCACTACAAGAAGAAACAGAAGCAGTTCTTAAGGTATTCGGGTTTAGTATTGCTGTTAATGGTTGATGTGACAAAAATGATCTGCGTAATACATCTCACAAAGAGAACATGAATAGTCATTCACGCTTTTGTTCTGCTTCTTCTGAGTTTACATTCCTATACTCTGAAGTTCACACTATAATTCTCTCCAACACTTTCCAATTTGGTACCATGAAGTCATCACAAATACCATATCCTGAGAAAGATGACATCACTTTTTCACCATGTGTGTATATATGCATATATATATAGTAAGTATATATATTATTGGGACAGGCTGGATGATCATAATAAGATTTATAGCACAAGGGTTCCAGACTGTATTATACACACTATTGATCCCATATCTGCAACTTCTTGGCTCTTGCCAATTGAATATATACATAGATATTATTTCATTAGCTCTCCTGATGTTCTGTTTACATAGTACCAAGTCTAGAGTTATTTGGAAACCCCAGGTGATTGAATAAAGTTTCCCTTTGAATTTTAAAGTTTGACATCAGTTCATGCAGTAAGTCATTAATTTAATTAATAATCAGTGAAAACTCTCCCTTGTTCTGCCTTCACGAAGTTTATCTTCAATTAAGGAGATGCTTTCATCTATTCATTTAACTGTATTCATTAGTACTACTGCATGCCCAGCACCACGGTAAGCATGAAGTTCAAAGGTGAATTATCAGAAGTCTCGTCCTTACAGAGCTCAAGATATCATGAACAAAAGTGTTTTAGCATTTGTTCTGGTTTGGTTTATCTTTTTCTCTTAACTGTTCCCAAATTTACCTCTCTCTCTCTCTATTTTACCTACTTCCTAATATAACTAAGCTTCCATTATTTTATTAAGGCATTTGTGCTCATATTGTTTAAATGGCACCTGTTTTCAAAATAGTTAGGAATATTAATTAGCTTGTTTTTCAACATAAAAGACAAAACTATATTTTAAAATTGCAATTACCTTTTATCAGTTGTGGTAATAAGACTTATTTTGCATATTTGTTTTGCAATAGTGTATAAACAAATGGGAGAAACAAAATATGGGTGGGCTTTTTTTAATTGATATTATTTTTTAGGATCTCAGTATTTTTGAGAAATCAGTTGCTGACATTCAAAATTTACAAATATACACCATTTTTCATTTGATAGAAAATCAGAAAAGCACAAGCAATTTCCTAAAGTAGAATAAATATAAAATAAATTCTAAAGGTTTTCTTTTTCTCCCTTTCAATTTTTCTTGATTAATTATTCTTAGTTTGCTTGTAAGAGCTGGAAAAGCCTTTTAGTGTTTTCAAATACAGAAAAAAAAGAATGTACTGAGTTAATCTATAAATGCCCTCTTGTGACAGTCTCCAAAAATGCAACTGCCTTCTCCCTATTTACTATGATTTTATTTTTCTCAAAGCAATTTTTATATTCAGACAGCATTAATTTGAGAAGGAAAATGATCGGTATTGTATTTTATCTGATCTTATTAACTTATCTCTTTTTAAATAATCTTTGTGGTATTTTAAAATTCAGGCAGAAAAATTTTCAAGAATCCTCTTCCTTGTGCAGGGTTGTTATTGGAAAGCCCCAAGGATTAATCTTCTCACTCCACCTTTAGGTGCATGGTGAGGGAATTCTAAATACTGTGAAAGGATCCCTTTTTCCACATTTCTTGAGGACTTCGGGATCACACCCCTACACCCTTCTCAGTGTGATGACTAACAGATTTTAGCACGGAGTTAGCTCTAGACATTCCCTCGTAAACTTTTAATAATTTTAATCGTTTTTCTCATTTATGTTCTATGGTCATCTCTGGAGGTTCCAGAAGCAAATGTTATTAGTTACTTCTGAAAATAAAACAATGAATCATTAAAACAGTTAAATAAATGGAGGCTGGAGTGGTGGCTTGGTGATTACGGCCACTTGCCTGGCATGTGAGTGTGCCAGTTTGAACCCCAGCACCATGTACACAATCAAGTCTCGGAACAACCAAAGCCACGTGAAAAGGCAAATAAAATTGATTTTCTCCCTCTCTCTCTCTCACTGTCCCTCCCTCTTAAAAAAAAAAAAAGCAAAAACAAACAAACAAACAAACAAAAAGAAGGTAAATGACTTGCCCAGAATTAAAAGTGAGTGCATCTCTTTATTGCCCAGAGCTTCCCATGGGTTTGAAAAGACGCACCTGCATTAAAAAATCAGAATACTGCAAGAGCTTTCCAAAGTGCATTTGACGTATTTTGATGTATGCTTCTTACAATTTTTTTTGAAGATTTCTTTTAGGCCTAGAATACCTTAACTCTAGTTTCAGAATCGAAAGCCTGATGGAAAGTGTTTTCTTTCCAAGACAGTCTAGAACAACTCTCCATAAAGAAAGAAATCATGAAAATTCTTCTGAAGATGGTACAACAAGAACTTTGCAATCAGCCTAACCTGTGTTTGAATAAGTTATTAAATATAAAAATATAAATATCACTTTCTTTCTGTGAAAAATGTGAATAATAGTAACATACTGCAGAATTTTAAAGCCATTAACAAGATTGATATATCCCTTCCTCTTAATTGAAGCTTATAATCATTGTCCATTATTATTAGGGAAGAGTTTAAATTAGTGATGTGGACTCAAAAGAAAACACAATCTAAATTTATTTTCTGGCTGTGATATCCACATATTAATTCATGCCTATTCATATAAATTCATTATAATATTACTTTTTTGGTTTTTTGAAAGAGAGGACAGTGAGAGAGAAAGAGAGAGAGAGAGAGAGAATCAATTTTTATTGAGTTTTTCTCATTGCTCTGACAGTTAGTTGTGTATGTGGTGCTGGGGTTTGAACCCATGTACTCACCTATGCCAGGTGAGCACCTTAACCGCCAAGTTACTGCTCCAGCCCCCACTGTATTACTTTTTTATTCTTCAAATTTAAAAATAGTTTAATTATGTGAATGTGCTTAATGTTCATAGCATATGTGAATGGTATAATCCAATAAGGTGAATCCTATTTATTCTTCTATTATTAATTTATTTATAATGAATTCTCTTGATAACAAAACCTGCCAATAAGTAACAGAGATCCACATTTTTCTCCCAAAGGCTGATGTAATCATTAAATTTTCAAAGTCTTACCATCACCAACTAGGGGAGAGAGGGTTGTGAACAATACAAATTAGTGATCTATGATGAAAATCAGAGGCATTTTGGACAAAGGAAGATCTAAGGAGAATGCAGGGAATAGTGACACTTGCCATTCTTAATCCCAAGAGGGAAATCCTTGTAGCAATGAAACCTAAATCCATTATCATTTTGGAAATGGACACAATGCATTTTGGAGAGCTACCCATGGAATGAGATTTTGTGTCTTGGGGGTCACTGCAAAAAAATGTGTCATTTAATTTTAAAATTGCATTTAAATTTCAAATCAGAATGTAGAATAATATATTACCTGTTATTAAATTTGAAAACATTCCTACATTTTTGACATCCTCTCTCCCTCACTTTCCATACTCAATCTATTAATATTCTTATAAATTGTACTTTCTAAATCTATCTTGAATCTTCCTACTCTTCTCCATCTTGACCAATACCACCCTAAATATACCATTGTCTTGTATCTATATTAAAATAATACCTCTCAAATTGATATTCCTGAATACACTCTGTTCCCAAGGATCTCCACCCCTTCCCCACATCACCACCAAAAACACACAATGAGTTCTGTCTCCAAACTACAGTCAGGTTGATGTTTTGACAATTCAAATATGATGAAATAAAAATACTAGCTTTGAATCCCCAATGATTCTCCATCACTCATAAGATAAAGCCTACTCCCAGCTGCCCAAATCTCCTACTTGATCTTCTGTGTCCACTTTTCTAATCTTGTGTATATCTACTCTTCCAAGCAAGTTGTGGGCCACACTATCATTGCCTCATCCCTCAAATACATTAAATTATTTTATGTTTTAGAGCATTCTTAGATATTTTTTTCTTCTACTACCTTTTGCCTAATTCACATCTACACATTTGATCTCAGCTCAAACATCATTTTCACAGAATAGTCTTGCCACCCTGGGACAAGCAGAGCGTGTTGGCGATAGTCTATCATACTTCTGCTATATTTCCTCAAGAAAACTATCAGAGTCCATTCTTAATGTTTATTTAATGCTGTGTTGGTAAGTATTGGGTATTGGAATCATTAGGCTGCAGACTCCATGAGGCTGTCTGTTTGGTCACCACGGTGATTTCACTGGTGACCCAGAGCTTGGGAATTAATTGGTGCCCAAAACATTTTTTGTTGAATTAATTTCGTATTTTTCTCTCTACTAGAATAATCATTCTGTGTTTAGTCTTTCTTTAGGACAAATATGTCATCCGCACAATACTTTCATTTTTTACCTTTTCTTCCCAGTACCAAACTGATCCCTAAACTTGCCAAACAACTTAACTGTCTTAATCCAACGGTGCCACCTGTTGGTCCTTTGCCTCACAAGCTTTGCTCCATCCCCTTTTCCTTTAAAGGGAATTAGACCTCTGATGTACACTCCTTCTCCCTCTCCCTTAATGGTACACATAACTGATTTTAGCTTAACTCAGTCTCTTTCTTGCACACATATGCATACGATCCTTCTAACATCCTTTTTCTTTCTTTCAAATTTTGTTCAGTCCCTCAGGGATATTTCTTGCACTACCATTCTTCTTCCTGCTTCCTCTTCATTTGTCCTTTCCTTCTTCTCTCACAGCTTCCCTTAACTCTCTGCTTTTTCACTGTAATTTTATTTCTGGATAAAAGCATATTCAAAAGTTCTGGAAGTTTCCAGATTTAGTTTAGAACTTTTACAGTAGAACTTAATAAAAGAGCTATGGTTTAACAAACCAAATTGGTGTTTATTTATCCCTTTATCATTCTTAAAAAGCCTAGAATTCTAGAATAATACTATGGTTTGTATTTATTTCTGTGGAAAAATTATCCCAATAGCTTTAGTAAACATATAATCTCAATAAATTACTTTTTATTAAGCAATAGCTGCCAATCACATATCTATGATATTATAAGTTGGTGAAACAATCGTGGGTTTAATGACAAAGAATTACAATAAAAAGGCAAAAGGAAGATAAAATTGTTGTATTACAATTTTCAGTGTAGATTTTTACATCTTCATCATCACCATAATGTTCTTAATGTTGAAAATTTATGACTATAAAAAAATAATGTAGTATGTAAGACTAAAAATAAACTAAACCAAGAAAATTTTGACTTCTGAGATGCACTTAATTGTAATCCTAAATAAATCATCCCATCATTCTGAAATTACACATGAAACTCAACAAGCTAGATGTTCTTTTGAGCCCAAACTTCCTTTTATAATCTGGATATTTTACAAGTACATTGAGGGAAAAGCTAATAAAGAAAATATATATGTTAAAAAAATCTTAAATGTTTCAACCGTTTCATATGGATATTGATTCCTTGGCTACTTAAGCACAATATTTTATGTCCCTCTACATGTCTTGAAACTAATATATAAATAGTTGGATATTACTTAAAATTTCACATAGACTGATAGTTCAAATTATGACTGAAATTACTTCTATACTTAGAACATGAAAACTGAAGAGGAATTTGTTTTGTCTAGGTTAATCCTATGAGGTTAATTAACTAATTATTCCTATGAGTTCCACAAATTTTAACACAAATTGCATCATCGCATCTCAAAATAAGTGCAAACCTATCACAAACTCAAGACCTTGAATATTTAGTTAGCAATGCCTTGACATGCATACTATGATAATACAAACATGAGAAATTCACCCCTTTGGAGAATAAAGAAATAATATTGGCAAACAGTTTTCAAATGAAAAGAAAATGAAGAAAAAATATTTTCTTCCATTTGCAAATACTAATCTTGCACAAGACTGAGAACTCAACTTTCAAGATTTGATGATAACCTCTTTGGGCTGGAGCAGTGGCTGGGTGGTTACAGCACTTGCCTGGCGTGCGTGAGGACACAAGTTCAAACCCCAGCACCACGTACACAACAAAGTGTCAGAGCAACGAAGGCCACATGAAAACTAAGTAACATTGATTCTCTCTTTCTCTCTCTCTCTCTCTCTCTCCCCCTCCCTCTCTCTTAAATAAATAAAATATTTTCAAAAGACTTTATGATAACCACTTGAGTGTGGCCATCAATGTAGTCATTCCTCTTGTGTCAAATCTGAAATAAATATTTACTGCTTTGAGTAGTGCTATCATAATTCTTTTAAATTGTTTTCAGTTTAAAAATTATAACCAAAATTGGAAAAAATAACCAATTAAATAGTCTTGAGAATAATTTTATAGAATGAGTATATTTATAAAAAGTTTACATTACACTTCATTAACAACTGAGAAAACACTATCATGGTGAACATCCTGAAAATAGCATCTATAAAAAAGATTTAAAGTTCAGTTCTAACATAAGTGTAATAATACATACTCTTTACTTTTGAAAGTATTATGTTATTTCATCAAAATATGGATCAGTTTCAAGCCAATGAATACATGAGAAAGTGCTCTAAATCATTAGTAATCAGAGAAATGCAAATGAAAACCACATTAAGATATCACCTTACACCAGTCAGAATGGCAAAGATGAAGAAAATAAACAACAATAGATGCTGGAGGGGCTGTGGAGAGATAGGCACACTAACACACTGTTGGTGGAGCTGCAGACTGGTACAGCC
>PVKS010016907.1:0-43010 GCA_004027875.1 Aplodontia rufa
GGATATGATCAGTTTTAACTTTTTTTTTTTTTGAAGATGTATTCAGGGGATCCGAAAGTCAGAAGATATGTTATCAGAGCTCCATCTGCTGGTAGTTGTCAGACATGACTTCTGTGATCCCTGAGGTGGGGGTCAGCCTCTCAGCTCTGTGAAACACCAGTCTGTGTTGGGAGGACAGAGCCTTTAACTCCGTTACTCCTCAGTTCCAGATCCTTTATGAGAGGAGGATTCAGTCCCTGGACTCCACCTTCTGCTGAGACTGCCTGTGTTCAGCTGCTGGATCCAGGCACAGTCCTATGAGCCTGTTTTGCAGACCCGGGCGAGGCGGGTCCAGGGCAGGAAGTGTGGTCTCAAAAATGGATGCTCCTCCTCCCTCACTGCTCCCACAACTTCCCTAGGGCTTCAGCCAAGCCTTCTGGTCCCGTCTCCTCCCTCGATCTCCGCTGCTTCCTGACAGGGCACCCAGAGCTTGCTTTGCAGTCCCAAAGAGGTCCCGCCCTGATCGGGCGGGCTGGGAGTGTGGCAACCAGCAAGCGGACAAAACACGGACGGTTGCTGGGTCTCCTCGTCCCTGCCGAATCCGCCCTGCCTCCTCCGCACAAGCCTCCGCTCCTCACTTGCTTGGACGCTATTTCCAGTCACCGATCCCGTCGCAAAACAGAACGCAGGTCCAAGAGGGGTCCTTGCGAGAACGCTGATTTTAAAGCTGTGCGGGTTTTTCTTTGCAGATGTGACTCAGGTGGGCGGAGTGTAGGTGGGGCAGCTGCTGCCGTGCTGCAGCCGAGACAGATCAGAACAAAGCCCCAGGTCGCTTCCAAGTCTCTATTTCTCAAATCTACTGCCAAGATTAGGATTGGTGATTCACAATGCCTATCTCCCCAAACGCACCTGGAAATACTGGCGAGAAGTTGGAGAAATCCCGATCAGTCGCGGAGGTGCAGGGAAAGCCTTTTGTCTTCAGAACGCCTTCTTGCTTCCTCCTATTATAAATATTCTTAATCTAACATTTACACTATTTCAAGAAACTCCTTAATGTTTTCCTCCCAATAATTTCCCCAAACCTAATTTTATCTTCATAAAGTTCACACCTCAAAAATATTATCAAACTTTTTAATTGTTGAGCTTCTCTAGTATATGCAAAAAATGTTTAAGACATGCTTTTTAATTTTTATCTCATTTTAAACAAACTTTTAAAATTAGGCATCTTGTTGTGCAGAGAATTATGTTATGTATCATGGATTCAAAGATGAGCAAGATGTCCCAGTGTCTACCTGTAGCTACCTTGAAATGTCACATCCCATAGCCTGGATAAATAAGTTGGCACAATTTTCAGTGCCCTGAAGAGATACTTTTTAAAAGTTAAAAATGTCCAGAAGACTCACACACATTAACCAAAATGAATTAATTCTTTTATATTCCAATTTACATTTGAAAATGAACAGTTTATCTTTATTAAAACAAAATTGAACTTTATATTTAGTATAGCTGTTATACTGCATTTATGAATAGTACTAATCATATATAATAAAGTTTCAAAAGCACATGTAATAAACTTCTTCCCCCAAAAGGCTTCAACTAAAAAGACCTCTGATTCATGGTATAATTTTTCCACCACTTAAATAATTATCCTAGCAGAAAGATGAGTTGTCCCAAATAAATTCTTTATGTTGCCAAATTCACTATCTATTTTTGTCTGTTCAGATATTTTTCCATACAATGTAGAATTTAAATTACAAAGGATTAAAACTCACAGTTCTGCATGTTCTTAACAACAGAAAGTTTGGCAGTCTCCATCAAGTTAAAGAAATAAATTCACTTGACATACATAAGAATCATTAGTTATAGATGTGAACACATAATCACATATTCTCTTTCAACATTAGCTCAAGGACATTTTGTGATGGTTGGTTAAAAGCAACAGATAACCCATGGTAAGACTAGAAAACATGATTGAAAAACAATTTCAAGGTTCCAGTGTAGATATTGAGTCTGTGATCTGAAGAGGAATAGAAGAACTGGGTCTACAGTATTAGAGATGATTCTCACAGGTTAAAACATAATCTATTATACTTGACCTCCTAGGAACATACATTCTGCCTGTCAGTTCTTAAAATGCAGATGTGGAATTGGAAGTCTGTAAGTGATAGCAGAGCTAGCTCAGAGATATGAATATAATTCCTGTCCCTTAACTATTTTTATTTCATATTTTCAGATTCTTCTTTTAACTCAGTTTTGTAATTTGTTTGAGAAATGAGGGTTTTTTTTTATATTTTGGTGAGAATAGGAAAGGCAATCATTACAAAGCAGACTATAACCTTTGTTTAACAGAAAGTTTCAGTTGTACTTAATGTTCCATATTTAAATGAACATTGACTTGGATGGTCATGAATGGGTTTCCTTCTTTGGGCATGCCAATACTTCCATACCACCATTATAGCAGATGGGGAAGAGCTAACACTCATATGGAGAACTCATATGTATTTTTATTCTGTTAGCAGTTAGTTTTCCTTTCTGATATCTTACTGGTCACTGGGTGCTGGCTATGTGTATATCTTCTATTAACTATAAAATTACTTTTAATCAGTGGAGAAGTTCCTTGAATTCATATTATTCAGATAGTTAGGACTCTGAATTATTCACATCCTACATGCTCCCTCCTCCTCCTGCCCCTGACAATCTACTTCAAAACTTATCTCAATATCTGTGATACCTGGTTACTTTATGAGTTTTGAAAATTGTTTAAATTCAAATTAGGGTGAAGAGAACATAGTTAGACTCTCCATTACTGACCTCAATTAGAAAATGTGATGAGAGATAGATAAGAAAAGTATGACCTAAACCTACTAGAGATTTTTTTTAAACTCTTTGTCCTTCAGTCAAAATCAGAAGTTGTATAAGTCTAAGAAATTCATTTGTTTAAAAAGTATTTCAATACTTCAAAAACAATGCGCTGTCTTTCTGCATAATTTTTGTGATATACCTACTATTATTTCTATATCTGAAGAAATTATATTAATATTTCATTTCAGTTGATTTTGAAGAAAATGAACTTCTATGTGATTTCATAGTACAATTTATTTGTTCAATAATTATATCTTGTATATTGTAGATGGTTTTTTCTCCCAACCTCACATGAGAGTTTGCAATCCACTGAATTCAAGCATCTCAAGTAGCAGAGGAAATTTACTAATAAATATTCCCTCAGTAATGCTGAGTGAACAGAAAAGAGTCAGGGTCTAAATATCTGCCTCTTGGTGCAGCTCTGGAAATGGAAGACCTATCTCTGGATATGCTGGTGGGGTACCCCTCCTTCTGATGGAGGTTCAGCCTGTGGACCACAGTCCCCAGGTCTGCTGAGCCTGAGTCTGCTCTAATTCTGGTTGCTTGGGAATGCCTCCCATAACAGTGGTATGTTCCATCAAAGCCTAGCTGCCAACACAGGACAGACAGGCAATGCTGGTATAAGGAAATATAAGAAATGTACAGCCCTTGAACAAGCAATCCTTTATATCTTCACAAACCTTTTCTAAGCCATCTGCATTTAAAAATTCCTGTGTGAAAGGTGGTCAACTCTCATGTATTAGACCCAGCAAAGGCATAGTAACACATACCTAGGGCATTCATAGAGATGTATCAGGAAGGAGGGGGAGAAGGGAAGGGTAAGAGTGGATGCATTTTTGATTATACAATAACTAAATTTCTTAATTAAAAAAATTCCCCAAGTTCAACCAGAGATACACATAATAAATAAATGCCTTACATGTGGAACAGGGTCTTCTAAAATAATTGATAGCAAACTACCTTGTAATATTTATTTTTGGCACAGCACTCCTGCATGTTTCAAACAACTTTTTTAATCACTTGCTTTTTCCCTGATCTGCAAAATGACATTTGTAATGTCCACACTTAAAACCTAACCGCTGTACATTTTTAATTTTTTTGGAAAAAATATAGCAAACACTGTAAAACAAAAGTCATAAAATTCTCCTATAGGTAGGAGTTTGGCAAGATATTAGAATTATATTTCTTTCTATTCTTGAATCAGTAACATGCACTTATATTACATTCCTCGATCTCTACCTGATTTAAACCTAGCAATCTCAGCAAACCAAGTCTCTGTTTGAAATATTCTTTGCAAGAACTGCTCTCCCCCCTTGCATGGCATTCAGAAAGTTCTAAAAGTAGGATGTATTTTTTACATTGAAGGTAAAATCTAGTGATTAAATTTTATTGGTAATTTATGATCACACTGTGAAAATAAATTTGAGCAATTTAGAATAAGATCTCCATATATAGTGTTAAAGACATAAAACTGTCACAAAGTAATAAATATGACAGCTCATTCCAGTATGTGAACCTATGATCTTCCCAAAACTTAATTCTATATTTGTGTTTTGATGTATCACATACATTTACAATGAAAAAATCCATTATAATCAAAGAGGGTGATCAGAGGAGATATATAGCTGTTTGAATCACTCAATCATGGAGTGATGGAATCTGTAATGCAATAGGCAGTTATCATAAAGTAGAGTTTATTGAGATATTAAAGACTTCTAATAAGAAGTACTGGAATGAGGGTGTAGATGGTGGTACTCACCTGTAATCCCAGAAATTCAGTAGGATAAGGTAGGAGGAGTGCATGTTTCAGGCCAGTCTCACCAACTTAGGCCCCACACAGCTTAGTGAGACCCTTACTCCAAATAAAAAAATAAAAAGTCCTGCAATATAGCTCAGTTTTAGAGCACACCTAGGTTCAATCTCAGTACTACTACTATTAATAATAACAATAATAAATGAAGAAAGAGAAGAAGATGAGGAGGAGAAGGAAGAGGAAGGGGAATAAGAAGGAGAGAACTGTTAGGTGATTTGTTAGAGAAGAAAAGCAAAAACCAGCAATTCTTTGCTTGACATTGAAGGAAAGAGATTAGCCATAAAGATTTAAAAACTTGTATGTGTATGTTTTAGCATGAAGTCACACCATTTCAAATGCAATTTTGAACTGCAGGTTAAAAGAGAGATGACAATTCAATGTTTGAGAATAGCATGTCGGCGTGTATGCTTGGGCATATGTTGGATATGTGTACACACACACACACACACACACACACACACAAATTGAGGAAAAGCAAAATAATGACCGTACATGGGAATAAAAACAGCTTGATTTAAGTCCAGTTTCAGTTATTCACTAGTGATAATATCTTGAGGAGGTACTGCATTCTTATTTTTTTCAAATAAGAAATAAATAATAAATATTTTTCTTATTCTTCTATTTTCTTAGTTGAAAAAATAAATTTATTTTACTCAGTTGAAAGACAGGTGCATGTATAAATCTTGTTCATGTTTAAGTACTTTAAATTAGAAGGTTTTTTTCTGTGAATGAAAAATCTTTCCTCCCGTTCTGTATCCTCTGGTAGTTGAGGGAAACCATTGCAAATAGATATTTTTCTTTTCTTCTTTAATATGTATCTTATGATTTTAGGCTGTGGGATGTTGAAAACGCTTTAAAGCAGTTTGAGAACTTGAAATTTCTGAAAATAAAATAATTTTTAAGTTGGTAGGAAAACTGAGACAAACATAATGAATAGTGAAAAATTAGATGGTACCCATAAACAAATTTAGAAGACAGATTAACAGGAAATCTCACCTAACTGGCTCAATTTACCTAATATTTTGTCCTAAGATTTGCAGAAGCTACATGGGAAAAGATAAATATTTCAGCGACAATATTGTCAATTAAAAATTACTCAGAGGGCTGCAGCAGTGGCTCAGCAGTTACAGTGCTTGCCTGGCATGCACGAAGACATGAGTTGAAACGCCAGCACCACATACACAATGAAGTCCTGGAACAAAGAAAACCATGTAAAAAACTAAATAAAATTGATATTCTCTCTCTCTCTCTTTCTTACTGTCTCTCTCTCTTTAAAAAAATTACTCAGAAATGTTACCATCATCATTTTTATGGACACCAGAAATGAAGACCATATTATAAAGAGAAAATATTTACTGTGGAACAAATAATGTAATATTTTCATCTTAAGGATAGGGATATGTCTATTAGGCTGTTAATAAATGTGGTCCCTAATTACACATAAAGCTAAGTGAATCAATTCCACACTGACTAATATGATGTGGTTCAGTTATCACTCTGAAGAAAAACTGTTGTCCATATATGGATGCTAAGGCAATCATTCTTAAACTTTTTTTTTAAACTTTGGTCAAAATAAGTAACATTTTTATTATGATTCAATAAAAAAATGCATATACATTGCCACATATCAACCCAAAAGAGATTTTTTTAAAATTGTGGTTACTAAAAGCATGGTATCTGTAAAAAATATTAATTGATTTCATGAACTACTAATGGGCCAATAAGCATAGCATGAATAATACCATGCTAGGCTATAGATAAAAATAGATAAGATAAAAGCCTTCATAAATAGAATCTTTGGCAGCTCAGCTATTAAAATGTCATACAGTTGTACTAGGGTGCTTGGAGAAAACAGAACCAGTAGGCCACTTATTTATTACAAGGACTTGGCTCATTTGATTATAGAGGCTGAGAAGTCCAGAAATTTCTGTTCTATAATCTGGAGACCCAGGAAAGCTGGTGGTGTAATGTAGGACAAATTAGCGAACAAGATAAAAGAAGATGAAATGATCCAGCTCAAACACATGTGGGGAATAAATTTGGGATAAATTCCTCTCTCCTTTGCTTCTTGTTCTATTCAAGCCCCCAATGGGCTGGGGAGGATAAACAATCTACTTCACAGATTGAAATGCTAATCTCATTCAGAAACACCTCACAGACAACACCCCCAAAGTAATGCTGAACAACCAACCAGCCATGCTGACATAAAATTAGCCATCACAAAGGTAAAGACTGCAGCCATGGAATAACAAGTACTTGAACCACAGATTTTTTTAGTGTTCAGTTAAAGGCAGAACTGCCCATATTTTTGCTAATCTGTAAGGCGATGGATCCTTGGACCATCATGCAGTGTCCTATATCAAATCACTCTATATTTAATCCATTATGGTTTAGATACTAGGTGTTCCTCAAAAGCTCATGTGTGAGACAATGCAAGAAAATTTAGAGATGAAATTGTTGGGTTATAAAAGTTTAAACTTAATCAATGCATTAATCCCCTAATAGGGATTAACTTCGCTGTAACTGTCAGCAGGTAGGTTATGACTGGAGGAGGTGGGTCCCTGGTGTATGTGTCTTTGGGGGTAATATTTTGTTCTTGTTGAGTATATCTCTCTTTCTGGTCCCTGATGCCATGTCCCCAGCTGTTTTTCCACCATACTTCTGCCATGATGTTCTGCCTCATGTTAAGCCCAGAGGAATGAAGTCAGCCTTCTGAGACCTCTGATACCGTGAGCCCCAATATAAACCTCTCCTCCTTTAATTGTTCTTGTCAAGTCTCTTAGTCACAGCAGCAAAAAAAGCTGCCACAAGCAACCACCTTGTTCCTTCTACTTGGGAGGAATTTCCAGCCTCATTAGCCTGGCAGATTCTGCTGTGCCTTCATGGTTCCCTTCAGCTGATACTTCTGAAAAACACAATTTTTTAACAAAATGTTTATTAAGGAGCTGAGTTATTGTACAATCATAAATGTATATAAAGTAACAATATGGTATGCATTTCTTCTTAAACTAAAATTACCCCCACATCGCCCACACCCCAGTCTCTTGATTCTTCTATATTTTGTCCCTAAAAGAGATATAAATGCTTGGGTTGCGAATTTTCCAGAATTAAATGATTGCCTAAGTATTATTTGGATTCTCAGAGGTGTAAAGAGTATACTACATTGTTGATTGTCTCCCTAGATCTCTTCCTATCCACCCCTCTCTCTCCCCTCTCCCCCATTACTATGGTTGCCATAGATTGTGAAAAACACATTTTTTTGTGACAAGATTTATTGAGGCTGTTGGTTTGTGCTCTCTACCTTGCTCCTCATTACTTCATGTTCTATGTCAGCACAAATTATTTTAGCCACTAAGTCTGTGATAACCTGTTATAGTAGCTATAGAAAAGTGATATATTTATTAAAATAAGTTAATATAAAGCACAGCCCTAAATTATT
The DNA here is from genome assembly GCA_004027875.1 of Aplodontia rufa. Taxonomy (NCBI): domain Eukaryota; kingdom Metazoa; phylum Chordata; class Mammalia; order Rodentia; family Aplodontiidae; genus Aplodontia; species Aplodontia rufa. The sequence goes on from PVKS010016907.1 coordinate 8,094, forward strand.
ACCTTTATATTTTAAATTTTTCTTATCTTAAAGTTCTAGTTAATAGCACAATGACTTTCCTGCAATCAGTAAATTTGATTTTCCATAATTAATAAACCATTATAGGGATATTTTGATTCAGTAGACTTTATAAGGAACCCCATCACCTATTGCTTCATATTCTAAGCTTCACTTGGGACTGCATTTTAAAATGCATTTTCAAAGGTAGAATTATTCAGATAAAAGCTCTATAATTTTCCAAGGACATTGTCATAATATTTTCAAGAGGTTGCAAAAATTTTCTTGCCACTAGTTCTCTGCATCAGCTTCACCACACACTTGACTATTGTCACCATTGATTTTGAATTTTGTTAATTTAATAGGAAGAAAATGACAACTTTTTGAAGTTCTGATAATTTACTTTTTGGAAATAGTGAAGTTGTTCATAGTTTCATGAATTTTTAATGTACTCAAATCTTTTTGGAATTTTCTATTAATGTTCTTTGCTCATTTTCAAGCTATTTATAGCCTCTCCTTGAGGATTAACTTCAAGGATATTTGTATTACTTGCAATCTTTGTGAGTAATGGCCCATTCCTCGTTCTTTGATTACAGAGTAAATGTTAAAGGAGAAAATCCATTTGTTTCACACATTATGAAGATAGCTTTTTCTCCATATTTAGAATCCAAAAATTATTTTAATAGAGAAGTTTTATGAATTGGTAAACCATAAATGTAATAGACTAAAATTTACTATCATCAGCAAGGACAGGGGAAAAAACAAGTTTGTTGAGTTTAATTCTTTGTTTTGCTTTATTATTTATTTGTATTTTAACTAAAGCCACTGAAACAGAATTCATCACTAATTATATATTCATCTGAATATTTGTGTGTTTGTCCCTTAGCTCATTATGATTAATAATATAGAAGAAGAAAGCGAACTAATCAATTTTGCAAGTCTTTATTATGCATTTGATATTTCAGACATAGTGAGTTCTGGAGAAGCTTAGTCCTTCCTATCACTCAGTTTAGAATGAAAAGCAAAAGTAGAAATTTTAAATTGAGTCATATTGCAAGCGCTAGGCCTAGCAGTAGGTACATGATGTTATGCTAAGGAGGAGGGGACACTTGAATCAGGACAGAAAAGGTGATCTGGGAGCTAAGTTTTAAGGGGAGAGAAAACAGGATGGGGAAATATTACTAATGAAGCAAGAAATATTTGGATGTTATTTGATCATTTGTGCTTTTTTATGCAAAAAATAGAATTAAATTCTATCCTGTGGGTTTTATGGAATCTTTTAAACTTTATAAGGAAGAAAAGCATCAACATATTTTGGTTTGAAATACTAATTTGGGAACAATGTTTAGAAATATTCTGAGTAGGAAATTGAACTTAGACCAGAAAAGATGCTTTCGAACTAGTCAAAGACCTCTCTCACCTCTTAGAACATATTTGAGAAGTGAAGTAGCCCATCATTGATACGTACAGAGAACATAAAATTTATTGTTGAAACTAAGATGCGATACTTCAGAGATCAAAAGGGATGTCATTAGTAATTATATAAGGTTGATATGCATATACTAGAACATCTCAGGGCCAGTAAACACACACACACACACATACATATATGGCATATATATATATGACTTATATATATATATATGGCATATATATATATGACTTATATATATATATGACATATATATGACTTATTTTAAATCCAATAGAAAAAATATAGATATAATGATATAGATATAGATATCTCTACTCCCTACTTGTGAATAAAATACTGCATAACAAGGCTTTGAAGACACATACTTAGGGAAAGTTTGAGTAAATAGCCTTTGAGTGGATTAATTTCCGTGATGCCTTGGGGAGTCTTCTAAGCATTTGAAACAAATCTGAAAGCAGCAGGATGAGGAGGGGGACTGTTTCAGCTTCTCCCCCAATGGCTGTGGAGCCTGCGCATTCTAATGAATTCCTGTGCAGCAGTCCTTCTCAATCTTAATGGAACTTTCTGGGAAGGAAGCAATACTATTTATTTCTTTCTTACCTGAGCAGATGTTGTTTGTTCAAATAAATGGGTATACGTTATTTTCATTTGCAACAGCAGGAAATTAGTGATGTTGTTCCCCCAGGATCCAAACTTTTAAGAAACAGTTCCAATTTGACAATTGCTGTGAGCCTGGCTTCTTAATTGAGCTATCGATCCCTATCAATCTAATAGCACGTAAACTGTCCCAAGGAGGAAAAGAGTAACTAAAGCCTTCTCTGTACTCCTTGATTCTGACAGCAAGGTATCATGTGAATCCAATTTGGGTCCTTTGATAAAAATGGTTATACCTAAAAAAGTTACCTTACTTCATAGAAACAACACAATCTTCAAATGGAAATAATAAATCCACATCCTTTACAGAATAGAATGATCACACATAACAAATAAAATGATTACGTAAATTTAAAAAGTGCGTGAAAATTACTGCAAAATATATTGGAAAAGAACCTTCCATTTTCACAGAGTTGATCAAATACTAAACTTAAACAGAAAAGTGATTATAGATGTAGATAAAGAGATGACAGAAAATATATACATATGTGAAAGTGTATATATATATACACAAATGTACGTTACAAATACATGTATGTATGCACACATGCTATAATATAATCTTTTAAATTCCACTTTCCTTAAGGAATTGGCAAAAGTTATAGCAAAATGTGCTTAACAGAAATGTCTATGACCGATTTTTTGTGTGTATTTTTCTGTTTTCCAGTCAGCACTACAGAATGGTACAAGCAATGCACTCTGGTTTTATTTTTGTTTGAATTGTTTTCCATATATATGTGCCTTATCTCACTCACTGGGAGAATTTCTAAGATCTATGCATTATTTAATTTTGAAGAGATCACAACAGGAAAACAGTATGATATACAGAGTAAGTGATCAATTACATTTAACAGAAATAAACTGAGTTAAATAGCATGACTTTCAGATTGCTCTATCCCATGTTGTTAAAGAATGTGAACTTCACTTTGTTTTCTGGTAAAAGTTGTCTTTCCAATTGCATTGTTTTTCACAGCCTTAATAAAGTTCATCTTTAAAAGAATTTTTGTTATATTTGAAAAATGGACAGTGATTTTATATGTTATCTATTTTCTGTTTATTTCTTCTTTCATCACTCTGTAAAAGCATCATTCATTTCTTTATTGTTCAGCAAACATTTACTGAATAACCAGTTATATTCTAGGTGCTAGGTTAAGTACAGGAAATAACAGGACTGACATTCAGAGGTCATGAAGACCCAAAGAGAAAGACCGTGTGAAGATGTAGTGATAGGAAAAAAGATCCAAGATAGCAAATACAAAAGAAAATTATCATTACGGAGGAACCACTATTTGCAATACACCACACACATCTCATCTTAGTCAAAGAAGGTAAGGACAGAGCCTTTTGAGAGTAAAAAATAGAAAGTGATTAATTCATCTGGTTCAGAAGGAAAAGCTTCAGAGAGCTTCTATTTTAACAGAGTTTTGAAAAATACTTTAAATTCAACAAACACACACACAAAAAAATAGAAGAATAACACAAGGAAAGAATAACATGCAAAGACTCTGATATCCTGTGTGAGAGCTTATAAAGCAATGGTTCTGATTTCAGAAATAGAATTTAGGCAATAAGATGTTATTTATAGAACATGCAGTGCTATTATAAAACATTATCTATGTGCTGAGTATTGATAATTGTCATAGTCACGCTTTATAATCTAATGTAATAAAATTGTATTTTCCTCCCAGTACACAAATATATTTACAATATATTCTACCCACTCATCTAAAACTAAACAAATTTAAAAATTAAAGATACAAACAACTATTCTAGCTAAATTCTACCAAATGACCTTATATAAATTATTATACTCATGAATAATTTAAATATATAACATGTGCATATGTGTATGTAAGTATTTTAGAGTGGAAAAGTCAACGAATAAAGGAATCTTAACTCAAATTCTTCTTCTACTCATATAAAGATAGAAAAATAAATTGATTTTATAAATTGGGAAATGCTAACATATACTATGCTTCTTTTGATGTGTCACTGTACATACTATAGCCATATATATAAAAATATTCTTCATAGGTATAAGAATTATGTCAGTGTATTTGAATTTTTTAGGAACAATATAGGACCCAGAAGAAAGGTAAGGGATCAGGGGATGGGAGAAGGGAGCTATAGGTATGTGTACAAATAGCAATTTATTACAATATTTTAAAAGAAGAAACAGAGGTTAACCAACATCTTTAAAACCACAATTTTCTATATCTTCCTTTTGAACCTCAACGTTTGTTACTGTAATGTCAAATTTTGTGCTTATTGTTCCTTGGTCTTTATGGGATTTTTTGCAATCTGCCTGATTCACTGAATATGATATTATTAATTGTTTTTGTTAAGAAAAGGTTTAGTTTAATAAAGAAGTTTAACAGAGCTTGCAAATTATATTTTAATGCATTCAGCACCAAAATTTAAGATATGGAACATTTTTACCACCAAAAACATTCTCTTTTGATATTTTGAAGGCAATTTTCTATGCTTTCCTTCAGGCTTTGACAACTATTTATTTGATTTCTCTCCTTGCAGTTTTACCTTTTCAAGAATGTGGTCTGTATGCAATATGGTATCAATCTTTTATATCTTGCTTCTTTTGCTGAGCATAATACTTCCGACAAGTATACATCATGTTTCAAGTACTAGTAGTTTGTTCTTGGTTGTTGCTGAGTAGTATTTCCTGTATGCATGAAATGCAGCTTGCTTAGTGTGGCCTAGTTTTGCATGTTTGGGGATTGGATATAAAGGAATTCACACAATTATTTTGCACACAATTATATGTGGTACCCAGCCACCCCTCCCCCAGCCTTTGTTTCTTATTCTGATGCATGAACTCCTCAGCCATATTGATGCATATAAATAAAGTTCATTTATCTCCATTACAGAATAATATTTCACACACTGTATAAAAACACTATAAGGAATAGATTCAATGTTTCTTCTGTTAAAGACTAGAATACTATTTACAATCCTATATAAGTTCCATGGTTCAAATGCACAATAATAATTACAGAGAAAAATTGCTATGCCTTATATTTTCACATCAGAAACTATATGCCAAAACCCAAAATATAATAGAGCCTATGGTTCAACGTCAAGACCAAATATTACAAATAGGTCACTTTGTATTGCATAGGAGCAGGAGGATCAGCATGAATATTGAGTGGCGATGTGAGCAATTTCCTGATTTCAAAGGATAGGAATTTTTGTGTGCATTTACAGACCATTTGTGCTTTCTTACTAGTGAAATTTATAGCACTGTTTTTTGGAAAATGATCATTTTTAGTTTTGTTTGATTTTGGTATTTCTTTTTTCATCTATTTTTTTTTCTTTTTCAGAGAAGGAGAGAGAGTGGGACAGTGAGAGAGAGAAAAAGAATCAGTGTTATCTGATTTTTCTTCTGTTTTTTGTTGTCTGATGCTTAGCTGTGTATGTGGTGCTGGGGTTTGAACCTGGGTTCTCATGCATGCCATGCAAGCGACATAACTGCTGAGCTATCACTCCAGCCCCATGATTTTGGTATTTCTTATTGAGCCTCATATATATCCTGACATAGGCTTTGTCAGATGTATTCAAAATAACTACTAGTTTACTTAATTTCATTATTGTTTATTTTAACCATGACAAGTTAATTTTAAAGTACTCAAATGTATCAGCATTTTCATGTTTGCTTTATTTCCAAAACTTTTCTTGTCCCAATTTCATAAATGCAACTTAAAGTTTTCTGTTGCACAATAACATCCCTCATTTATGTAGAATAGGTACCAGACTCTGTTGTAGAATAGAGACCCACTAATTTTCCCCCCATGGAAGCATATCTTCTTTACACCATTGCATCATTTTTAAACAGAGTATTCCCCTTCTTATATGCAATGACTCTTTTAAAAAAGTCTCGGGTTGTCTGGTCTCATCTTTCTTTGCATCAATACCTTTAATTGCTGTTGCTTTATAAGAAGACTTAGAATTTCAAGTGAAAGTCCTTCTTGACATTTTTCTTTAAAATGTGAAGTAAACAAACAGCATATCAAATTATGGTGTGAATGACATTAGAATTGTTGTGCATCTATAAGTGAATCTAGGAATAATTATAAATCAGATTTTTGTGATATGTGGCCCTCTAATTCATGAACATAATATTCTTCCTCCTTTCAGAGATATTTCAGGTGTTTTAATAAAGTTTTATGTTTCCATTAATAAATTGAATTTGAATTGGTATATTCATAGAAAGACTTTTTTTTCTCTCTTCTATTTTAGAGTATACACCTTATAATTTATACTTTGGGAATTTTGCTTGAATTCTTTTTTTAAGAGACAGAGAGAGAGAGACAGATAGACAGACAGAATCAATTTTATTTATTTATTTTTAACTGGTTTTTGTTTTTCCAACACTTAGCTGGGGTTTGAACCCAGGTCCTTATGCATGCCCAGCAAGTGCTTTAACTGCTAAGCCATCACTCCAGCCCCTTGTATGAATTATTGAAGTACTTATGATACAAAATTATTAAATGCATTTACTCTTTTCCTGAAAAACATAAGCACTTTAAATCACTATACATAAGATAAGTATAGCTGGGCATGGTGGCTCACAAGGATTGCAAGTTTGAGGCCAGTCTCAGAACTTAGTGAAGCCCTAAGCAACTTGGAACTGTCTCAAAATAGAAATAAAAGGGGGCTAGGGATGTAGCTCAGTGGTGAAATATCTCTTGGTTCAATTCCTTGTACAAAAAAAATTGTAGCTACAACCAAATTCATACTTACAGGTGTGCTTGTTATTCATACCTGTGCTTCAAAAGTCATTTCTGACATAATTTGCATTGCATATGTATGGTTTAAGAATAATTTGGTGATTATTGCCTGGATCCATTATCTCACAGTAGGTTTCAATATGGTTCTTGAATCAGTCATCTATTGCTACCCCAATACCAAATGGCCTAAAATAATAACCATTTATTATTGTTCATGAGCCTCCAGTTAGCATTGCAGTTCTGCTGAGACAGGCACAGTTGATCACAGCCAGGCTCACTCTGTTCGAGCTCAGCTGACAGATTGGGTGGAGCTGGCTGTTTCATGAGGCTGTCTTTCACCATCTAGCAGGCTAGCCTGGGTTTGTTCACCTGGGTGGTACTGAATTTGAAAAGGGAAAAGTATGCAAAGCCACTTAAGTTTAGGTTTGGAATTGTCACATGAATCACAACACTGTGGGTCAAAGCAAGTCACAAAGCTGAATCAGAGAGTGGAGAACAGACTCCATTTCGTGTTGTTATGGTCTGTAAGGTGTAATTGTAAACGAGCATGGTGCAGAATGTGTTTATTTCCTCAGCCACCATGGCTATCATTTTTATTGTCATTTTTACTGAGTTTATTATTTGGAATATTTTACTACTTTTCAGTTAGTGATTGCATCGAAATATTGAACATACAAGGAAGACAGGATAGATATCTATTCAGTGTGTGTGTGTGTGCATGCACATATTTTATGTCTGTCTGGTTATTTAGGTTTTCTAGGAATTTAAAATACAATGAATCAGTGCCATGGCAATTTCCAGTGTTAGCAAATATTTTGGAGTCTCGTAGATTCTGTCATTGTCCAACTCACCTGATAATTCCATTCACAACAGGGTCTTCTCCTTTAATGATACGTTTTTATCAGAGACTTACCATTTCCTGCACGTTCCTCAGCGTCTGTTCAGATATTTTATGAATTAACTGCAAATTCTAGATGCAGTCCATCAGATAAGATGCTATACTTGCCCTTTATTTTTTTTTTTTTAAGAGAGAAGGACAGTGAGAGAAAGAGAGAGACAGAGAGAATCATTTTTTTTTATTATTGAGTTTTTCAAATGGTTTTCATTGCTCTGACATTTAATTGTGTACGTGGGTGCTGGGGTTTGAACCCGTGTAGTAGTGCATGCCGGGCAAGTGCCGTAACCTCCAAGCCTCCGCTCCAGCCCCCACACTCGCCCTTTTAATCTACAACAAAAATGATTATTCACCAACCAAAAAATATATATCTTTTGACTATTGCTGATAATTTAAATAGGCTATTTATGTAACTGTGTATGACCTGCAGCATTAATTCCATTAATTCCATAAATAAGAAGCATCTAATTTCCTACATTTTGCAGAATTTAAACACTTAATTCTTTATTTTGATACCCTATGGATTCTATAAATGTAACCTTTAGACTAGAAAGAGTTGAGAAATATTTACATTGGAGATTTTAAAAGAGAAGATCCTGTTGAGAACAGAATCATTAGTAGTGGATTTGGCAATGATTGAAATTGAGGAAAAGTTGCCAAAATCCTTGTCAACATAGACTCAGGATATAAAATTCTTTACCAGTCACCTGCCTCAGCCCTGAGTCCCTGAAGGAAATATGCATGAGGCAGACTTTATTTTTTTAAAAATGCATATCTATATCTATAAACCAAATATGCAATTCTAATTTTTCTAGAAGCTTCATTTTAAAATAAAAATGTGAAATGTATTTTGTTTAAAAATATTATAGGATTAAGAATTAACATAGAAAATTATTTTTGAGATTTTTAAATCATTCCCATAATGTTTTGAAGTTGGGTATGTATTTTAAACCAACATAACTCAATTTAAAACCACATTTTAGGGTTCCTATGCTTGCAATTGTATTGCACAGCATGATAAAATCCAGAATAAGCATGTGTTCTGTAATAATTCATTACCATTCCTCTTTGGGTGTGGAATTTGCTGGAAAAAAAAAGGAAGGAAGGAATGAAAGATAGAAAGAAAAGCACCCCACCCCCAACAAATCCAAAATAAATCCAAAATAACAAACATCCTACACTTTTTCTTCCAAAAGAGCAACTGGTGTTTTTGTTTTGTTTTGATTTGTTTTGTTTTATCAGACCTGAGGCGAAACAGCATCCTTCTTAGAATAGCACATGATAGGAGACAGAAAGGACCTAATCTCTGCCCAGAGGTTTGAATCAAAAGTCTTCACAAAGCTACTCCTGCAGAACTTCATGCTGTAGCAAAAGAAAAATGTATTACTAGACCTAGGAATACAGGCATGAAGGCACAGTATCATCATAACTATGAGTTGAGCCAAATCCTCCTGAATTTCTCCGCTTATGTTAGTTGAGGTATCTAGTAGTTATATAGATAGGCCCACAGATATTACTTATCTCCAGGAATTAAGCTCAATATTAACATTTCCAAGTTTACTGATCATCAAATAAACTTTTATCACTTCATAAAAGTGAATTCATTGTACTGAATAATCCAGTGTAGAAGGGGATGCAAATTATATTTTTCATTCCAAAGAAAGGATTTTATTATTGAATTGGAAATATTTGAATGGATATTTGTCTATAAAATGGTTTCAGGGAATGCATTGTGGAAAATAGCAATGAAGTAGAGGTATCCAGTATCATCTTAAACATTTTAGGTGCAATATCAGGACTAAAATAATATTTGTTTTTCTTGACTGTCAAAAAAATATGAGTTACACTATGAAAGCCAAGAGCCTATTGAATACTATAAATTTTTTTACTCCTGAATAGAACACAGCCTGTTGATACATTTTAAAAAGAGTGTGACTTTGAGAATGTACTATGCATTGTACAGGATATCTCCCACCCTATTGAAGACTAAACAATCACATTCTGCACTTCACTTCGTAAAATAAGACTAACACATGTAACCATCTTACATGGGATCTTTGATTTGACCGTAATGTCTCTGCGTATTTAATGTGAAGAGTGAAAGGCAAAGAGAAAATAATATACTTGACTGTTATATGTCACAGCTTTGTAGATATGTGAAATATATTTTTGTTAATGTTTACTACAATATATAAAGAAATGATCCATATTTTAGATAGAATATGCTTAACTAATTACTTCTTCCGATGTCACTAGTAAAATTAGAGTAGAGCTGGGTCTCCAGCTCAGAGCAGAAACTGAGTCTGACTCAGTTTCTAGGCACTTCTGTTACTACTTACTGCATTCCCTTCCATAATTAACTGACCCTACATTTCCACAAATTCCAGAGAGTACCTGCAGCATGGAAGGCACAGTTGGTTCTTTGAAACTGACAATCAGCAATTTGAAAGCTAATAAATGTAAGATCCAACTGTTTCTCTCATTGGCAGTAACAGAGCAGCCACTTTATGGCCTGCATTTTTGGTTAATTAGTCCACTTCTCAGATGCTAAAATTGATAGTCTTCAGCTTGGTATGTTTTAGTGCCGCCCAAGGCATGCTGTGATTATTCACAAATGTGCTGCCTACCAAATGCTATTGCTTAATCCACATAATTAGCCAAGCATTATAATCATTGCACTATTTACAAATAAGATATACAAGGGGGAAAAGGAGAAATCATATACATATATATATGCGCATATGTATATATGTGTATATATATCTACACATATAATATTTATACATAAATATAAAATGGATACATTTACATATACATATAAATATTCCTATATACATACATGTAAATATACATACATATACACACATGTAAATATACATATATACACATTCATACACACACACAACAGTTTTTGTTACAACTACTTTTGGAGAGTCCTCTACTTATCGTCACTTTAGAGATAACAGAATGTGCCAATCATTAGTTCAGTAAGAATTAATACAGATATAGGAACAGCAACAAAAAGTATTAAGTAATCAAGATGTTCTAGTTACATTGACTCCATTGCTACTTAGTTATCTGGTTTATTTTCTGCTTTGGTTACATCATCTTTCCATTTTTACTAATGAGAAAATTGAACTTAAAGGCCATAATATAACTTGCTCCAAATCATACAAATATTAAATTTTTGACTGACACTTCAGATCACAGAGTCTCACTCTATGCTTTGCATTCTTTTAAATTGTATTTTTAAGTTCTTGAAAGTTTTAAAATATTTTTCTACATATTTATCAATACATTTTTAATTACTCAAGGAAAATATTGAAAGCATCATCTCTTTTATGTCATTGCAAAAAATAATTTTACAGCATACAACATCCTTGAATGATAACTGTCAATAAATTAGATATAAAAGAAATTTACTTGAACATAATAATGGCCACCTATGGCACAGTCACATCAATCATTATGTGCAAAGGATATGAATCTCAAACATTTTTTTCAACTATCAAGAACAAAACAATAATGCCTATCTTTCCTACTGATATTCAACATATTACTAGAAAAATCCTACCCAGAACAATTAGCTAAGAAAAAGAAAAGTATAGCATTCAAATTAAAAAGGAAGTAGATTGCTTGCAGATGGTTTGATCTTCAGTACAGGGAATGATAAGACTCCATAAAAAATTGTTACAGTAAACAATTTCATAAAGGTTGCAGCATTCAAAGTCAGTACAAAATATTCAGTAGCAGTCCTATGCAATAAAAATGAACAATATAAAAATTTTTTAATCCTCCGTACAATAATGTTAATAACATAAACATACTTAGGAATAAATTTAAACAGGGATAGATGTAAACACAGAAAATGATGGCATTATGTAAAAAACTAAAGTATATCCAAATAAATGGAAAAATATCTTGTGCTTATTTATTTGGAGAATACTTTCAAAAATGTTCATACTAGTCCAAATGAGCTGCAGATTTAACACCATCCATTTGAAATTTCAATGGCATTTAAATAAAAGAAGGAGAGAGAGAGAGAGATAAAGGGAGTGAGGGAGAAAGAGAAAGAATCAACTTTATTTAATTTTTCATCTGGTTTGCTCCAATACTTAGTTGTGTACATGGTGCTAGAGTTTGAATCTGGGTCCTTGTGCATGCCAGGTTAGCACAATACCACTGAGTCACAGCTCCATCCTCTCCATGGAATTTTTTCACAGGATTATGAATATTTTCCAAAATCCATAATGAACCATAAAGACTCATAAAGTTAAAGGACTCTTGAATGAAAAAAAAAATCTGAAAATTCAAATCATTACTACAATAGGTGCAGTAATGAAACCAGTATCATGCCAGGCGTGGCGCACACCTGTGATTCAGGAGTCTGAGGCAGGAGGACTGTGAGTTTAAGGCTGGTCTCATCAATTTAGTGAGACCCTCAGCAACCTAGTAAAACAGCATAAGAGCTGACATAGACCAATGGGACAAAACAGAAAGCTCAGAAAATAACACACTTATTGTCAACTAATTCTCTACAAAATTGTCACAAATACTCAATGCAAAAAGAATATTCTTTCAAATAGTGTTGAGAAAGGTGTGTATTCAAAAGTGAAAGAATAGAATTGTACTGCTAACTTACAACACACATACCCCCCAAAAAATCCATTATAAAGATAAATGTAAGGCTTCATGCAATACTATAAAACCTCTTGGGAAAAAAATAAAAACAAACAAGCATACACACAAAAAAAAAAAGGAGAAAATCATCCTGACAGTTATTTTGGCAGTGATATTTTGAAGTTGACAACCAAACTCACAGACATCAAAAGCCAAAATAAGGGCTGAAGCAGTGGCTCAGCGGTTATGGCACTTGCTGGGCATGCGTGAAGACACGGGTTCAAACTCCAGCACCCAAGTACTCAGCTGAGCGTCTGAGCAACGGAAGCTATGTGAAAAACTAAATTAAAATTAAAGTTGATTCTCTCTGCCTCTCTCTCTCACAGTCCTTCTCTCTTGAAAAAAAAAAAAAAGGCCAAAATGAAGAACTAGAACTACAAACTGAAAAGATTTTCTGAAGCAAAGAAAAACAAAGCCAAAAAAGAAAAAAAAATCTAAAACTGAAAAGGCAATGCATTTAATGGGAGAAAACATTTGTAAACCATACATGATAATGGGTTGATAGCCAAAGTACTAACCAAGTTTAATGATTTTGTAGTAAAATACAAATATCCCAATTTAAAAGTTGATGAAGAACTGAATGGATATTTCCTCAAGCACATACAAATAGCTTCTGGGTATACGAAAACATGTTCAACTTTGCTGAACAGAAAAGAAATATAAATCAAAACCACAATGATATCACCTTACAGGTTAGGATGACTCTTAGAAAATATCAAAATAGAAAAAACCAAAGGATACAACAGTTTAGATGATGGAGAAAATGGAACTCATTTATGTTGTTGGTGGATATAGAAATTGATATAATCATTGTAGAAAATAATGGTTTCCATTAAAATAAAAGTAGAACGACATACACTATAGCAAACCCATCTATGAGTATACGTCTAAGGAAACTGGCGGCTGGAGCAGTGGCTCAGCAGTTGGAGCTCTTGCCTGGCATATGCAAGGACCTAGTTTCAAACTCCAGCACCACATACACAGCCAAGTGTTGGATCAACAAAGACCAGATAAAAAAATAAATAAAGTTTATTCTCTCTTTCTCTGTCTCTCCCTCGCTCTTTAAATAAATAAATAAATAAAAACACTAACTCAAAGAAAATTGCACACACGCTCACTACAGCAATACGCATAAAAGCCAAGGCATAGACGCAGCTTTGTGTTCCTTGACAGATAAACAGATAAGTAAAACGTGGTCTTAAATAATTAGCCACAAAGGAGGAAATCCTGTCATTGGCCATTACACAGTTCAACCTTGAGAATCTTAAACTAAAGGAAATAAGCCAGATCCGGTGAGAAAAGTACTATGTCTCACAAATGGAATTAAAAGTTGAACTCAAAATAAAGAATGGAATATGGTTTCCAGAGGCTGTGCTTTGACAAAAGGGAAGATTTTGGTCAAACACACAAACTTTCATTTATAGGTGGCTGAAACCTTATGCAAAGAATGAAATCCTAAAGTAGTATATAACTGAAATTTGAGACAGTATGAAGTGTTTTCTTGATACATGGAACGCTAAGCATGGGAGGTGTTGGAAACATCAAATTTGATTGCTTGTTCATCATTTCCCGATTTTTGAGTACGTGGCACATCAATGGAACACTGCAGTGTAAATTATAATTTTTAATTGAAGATAAAGGACACAAATACTGAAATGGTTAAAATATTCAGAATTTGTCCATACAGACAAACAGAAAGACATATCTCTGTCACCATATAACAGTTCAAGGCACAGCAGCTCAGATTGAATATTACATTCATGCATTTTCTGTTCAAAGCAAAGTATCACTTTACATTATTCAAGATTAAATAATGTAAACAGTGACTTTTCAACATTTCTAACATTCATGAAACTTTTCTCCAAAGTGAGTTCAACATCAAGCTATCAGAATGATGTTTCCACATACCTCATATCAATATGTTCTATTCTGATGTCTTTCATACTTAGTAATACTCAAGGAAATACTAAAGGGTGTATATGCTTCTAATAAAACTCTTAACACACTGGATTTTGAGATTATGATGGCTCTCCTACGTTCCTAAAGTTCATGGTGCATCCTCAGGTTGAGTCCTTTCATGTCTTTGGAGTGAACACCAAACAAACATTTGTATACATTGCTTATAAGATTTCTCAAGACAGTGAATTCAATTGTAATTATTAAAGATCAAGAGGAATTCAAAGATTTTCTGAATTCCTCACATTCAAAGAATTTTCATGTTCATTAATATCAGACAAACTAGTGAAAGGATTACTACATTTCTTATATTCATATGATTTTTCTCTAGTGTGTTTTTGTAAATGTTTATTAAGGCTTGAATATTTGCTGAAGACTTTTCTGTAGTATTCACATACATAGGGTTTCTCTCCAGTGTGAATCTGCATGGGAACATGAAGATAAGAAAATCACTTCCCACATATTAAACAATAAAAGTGCTTCTCTCCAGTGTGAGCCTGCATGTGAAGGGAAGGGAAGAAGAATGTGTAAATGTATTCCCACACATCATACAGTGAAAGAATGTCACTCCAGTATCAATTTTCAAATGTACGTTCAGATATTAGCGGGGCTGGAGCTGTGGTTCAGCAGTCTTAGCACTTGCCTGGCATGTACAAGTATGTGCACCATGTACACAACAAAGTTTTGGGGCAACTAAAGCCACATGAAAAAGTAAAAAAAAATAATAATAATTATTTCTCTCTCACTGTCCCTCTCTCTTAAAAAAAATAAATAAAAATACTAGGAAGAAGCAAAAGATTTCCCATAGGTTCATTATTCAAAGAGTTTTTCTCCCTTATCACTTTTTAATAGGTGCACATTAAATCGAGAACAGCAGTGAGTGCTTTCCCACATTCCTTAAACTAGTAGTGTCTCTCCCTACTGTGCATTAAGTGTTAGCAGACATGAGCACTAAGGGACGATTTCCCACGCTCAAAAGACTTATCTTCAGCGTGAGTTCTCAAATGCCCAACAAGAGTTGGTGAATGAGCCAAGGCTTAACCACACTGGTAAGCTCTGAAGGGCTTCTCTCCCATAGGAAGTGTTACAAGTTCAAGGGCTGTGGAAATAGTGACAGATTTTCCACATTCCTTACTATCACATGGCTTCTCATTGTGAGTTGGTGCTTGCTTGTTGAGACTTGGGCATGCAGTGAAGTCTCTCCCACAGCAGTTACATTTGTAGGGCTTTATTCCAGTGTAAATTCAGAAACGGGTCTTAGGGAATGAGGAATTTCTAATGGCTCCTACGCACACTTTACACTGAAAGGGTTTCTCACCAGTGTGAGTTTCAGTAAGTTTAGCAAAGCAGGTGAAGGCTTTCTGATGTTCTATCCATGCCTAGACCTTCTTTCCAGTATGCTTTTGTATATGCAATAAGCTCCCACTGAAGACTTCTCCACATTCTTTACATGTGTAGGTATTCTTACCAGCACTGGAGCATATGCGACCTGCATAAATTCCTTCCTACATGTCATACTCAAAAGGCTTCTCTCCCATGTGACTTCGCATATATTCGGTGAGGAATGAGGGTTCAGTGAAGGTGTTCCCACATTCCTTGCCCTCATAGGACTTCTCCCAAGTGTCTTATGATACACAGTTAAGTCTGAGAGCTTAGTGAAAGCTTTCCCACATTTCTAACCATCATAAGGTTTCTTACCACATAAGTGTGGTTTTTCATGTAAATACAGAATGAGTAGGAATTTTTTACATTTCTTTTATTCATAATCTTTTATTTTTACAGTGGACATTTGAACATATCCATCATGGCTTGTGGACTGAGGAAAAGCTTTCCCACGTTGCTCCAATTCAGATTTTTTCCATTGTGAGTCCTGCTATGTAACTGGAGGTGTGACTGAGTAATAATTGTTTTCCCACAATCATTGCATTCAAAGGATTTTTCATGTGTTCATGTTCTCTAGTAAACATCTGGAATTAAAGTAAAGGGTTTTATACCTTCAACATAGTAAATTTTTCTTCAATAGAGTTGATCTTGAGCAATTGAAGGAAGCCTTTTCCATACTGATTACGCTCTGAAGTTTTCAGATTCAGGAATATTCATGTGTGTTTAAAGGTATGAAAGTATTAGGGTACACTGAAGACTTTTAAAACTTTCTTAGGGTAACAGAGCTCCCTTTCATCATGGCTTCCGGTCAGTTGCATCCCATTTAATGCTTCTGACTGAAAATACATCGTGCTGAAGTGCTGTCCCATTGGTTTGGAGGTGCACTTTCCATTCTTGGAGAATTCTTTGCTCCACTATTGTCAACTGCACTTCTTCCTCCAATCATGAAATCAGGCTGGGTTTAAACAGTTGCTGCCCTAGTGGAGACAGATTGTAGAAGTTCCCTGGCATAACATCTTTGTAAATTTTTCTCTGAGTTGAGTTTAGTGAACTCCATTTCTCCTGAGTGATATAGACAGCCATATCCTCAAATGTCACCAAGTCCAGGTATCTAACTGAAAATATATCTGGTCAAAAAGTCCTGTTGAAGTGCTGAACCTTTGGTCTGTAGTTGTATCTCCAGTTCTTGAACAACTGGTCTGTGCACTGTCATCAACTCTTCCTCTTATTCCAAGGAAGACATAGGACTGAATCTGATGAGCATTTGCCTTTGCACTCTTGGCAAGGCACCATTAAAATTCCATGTAAGGACACTGGTCAAGCCCACTGGTATGTAAATGGCCATGAGCAAAAGAACTGTTTCTCCAAATGACAATCTGGTACAAGTGGGAGATTTGTGAGTAAGGTCATTTTAACCTTCTAGTCCAGACAACCTTTTGCAGATTCAGCCCATAAACAACCTCCCATAAACCCTATAAAAAACCACCTAACTCAATTTCAAAGATTCTCAGAAATCAATATTGTCTTAAGAATTAACTTATTAGATTATTATTTGACTATAGTTGACTGAAATAAACACACCAGATTTTTAAGCAGCTCATGACCTTCTTCTGTTAATACCTTGAAGTGCAAACTTTAAGTCTAATAACTTAAAGTTAATACTTAAGTGTGGCTTAGATTTCATTTAGAGAGAAATGTCGAGTCAAAGCTCTAGGAATACGGTTAAAGATATAGGTGTAAACTTTAGAAGTTATTTTTTTTGTTGATCAAAACTAAAACATTATGATGGTAGATACACCTCATTTATCTCCATCAAACCCATAGAATATACACTAAAACAAATGCTAATACGAACTATGGACTTTTAGTGATAATAACAAAACACTGTAGGTTCATGTATTATGTTGTCATTGCGCATGTCTACAGTAGAGAGAAATGTGCACGTATGGGTCAGGGTTATGTGCAGACTCTATTTTCTGCTCGATTTTGCTGTGAATGTAGAACTCTTCTAAAATAAAGTTTATTAGTTAAAATTTTGTGTTTGTTTGTTGTACCAGGGATTGAACCGAGAGGTGCTTAACCACTGAACCACATCCACAAATACCCAGACCTTTTCTTTTATATTTTAATTTTTTAAGAGAGAGGGACAGTAAGAGAGAGAGAGAAAGAGAGAGAGAGAGAGAGAAAGAGAGAGAGAATCAATTTTATTTACTTTTTCATATGGCCTTCGTTGCTCCCATACTTCATTGTGTACATGGTGCTGGGGTTTGAACTTGTGTGCTTGCACATGCTAGCCAAGAGCCCAAACCACTGAGCAACCACCCCAAACCCCTTTATATTTTATTTTGCGACAGGTTCTCACTAAGTTGCTTAGGGCCTTGCTAAGTTGCTTAGGCTGGTTTTGAACTCACAAATATTCTGCATCAACCACTTGAGTCACTGGGATTACAGAGATGCCCCACCAGGCCCCAATATTAGTTAAAAATCTAAAATAGAAATGAAGACAATATAAATCATTGGTGTTTGGCTATTCCTCTTTCAATATATACATAGATTTGGATTTAAATATAAATTAGTTTATTGACCTGTCAGAGTATAATCAGGTTTAATTACAACATGAAGCTTAATGAATAATGCTAAACATGATAATTTATTTTTGTTTGGTACTTCTCAATATAGAATTCACAAAAAATTCAAAAATGATACTCAAAAGCATGAAAAAGTGCCAAGCACTGCTGGTTAGTTGTGAGCACACATGGATACATGGGGGAATATTTCATTAGTCAATGAACAGCCCCATAGATACCAACAAACTACATTGTGGGGAAAAATAATGAATTAAAAAAATCACTTGAAAATATACTTAATTATTTCAGTATTTATTTCACCTGATACTATTTAGGACAAGTGGGAATAGAGGAAAAAGATAAACATGAAGTACTTGTCTATGTTTGTGCACAGAGAGAATGAGAAAGATTGTAACTGGGAACAAGCAGAATAGTTTTGCTAAATTCTATTCTTAGCTACTACTGTTGATTTTAAATTGCCTAGCTGGAGTTCTAAAGCACTGGAATAGTGAGAGACCATCTGCCCATTCATAGCACTTTGTACTAAAGATAAATTTAAAATTTTTTGATATTTGTTTTGTTTTTGCTTTTGCTTCACATGTGAAATGATCTTCTCACTACATGTAAATGAAGGAAGGTGGGATGTAAAATGAGATGCATTGTAGTTTATTTATTAATATAGCTGCAGTGATTATAAAGTATAATATTTTAAATAAAATTTAGGGAAAATCTTAGCAGTTCATGGAACTGAGTAAAGACGAGGTGTAATTGCTTCTCAAATTTTATTACAATGAAATGGGATAACTGCAAAATTTACTTAATGTCATTAAAAGAGAACGTCCTTTTGATTATTAAAATGATAATGATGTTTAACATTAGTAGTATGATTATCTTGTGCCATGCACTCTTCTAATCAGTAGAAACATAATGTCTCATTAAGTCTACGTAAAGGTCCATTTGAAGTAATTACCCATTTTACAGATTAGGAAACAGAAATAGAAAGATTAAATAATTTAATTATGGTCACATAGCTGTTATATGTTGGAGCTGGAGTTTAAGCACAGTAAATTTGATGTGAGAACTAAAACTGTTTTTATACAGAGGTTCAAAAGAATACTGTAGGGGCTGGAGCAGTGGCTCAGCAATTACAGCACTTGCCTGGCATGCACGAGTATGTGTGTTCAAACCCCAGCACCACGTATACAGTGAAGTTTCAGAACAATGAAAGCCACATGAAAAACGAAATAAAATTTGAGTCTGTCTTCTCTCTCTCTCTCTCTCTTTCTCTCACTGTCCCTTTGTCTTAAAAAAAAAAAGAATGTGGTAATAATTCATCACATTTTATATATTTTTATACCCAATATTTTGAAGAAGGGAGCACTGTTTTATTATATTATCTTTAACAGATATTTTTGTTACAAATGAGATAAAAAATAATATTCTTCCTGCTAGACTTGTTTCTTAAAGGCATCTATTCAAGAAATATATATATATATATATATATATATAAATCAAATTAAATTAAATCAAACATGTTAAGATAGTTTAGTTAAACAAGAAATGCTGATAGTTACATTAACACGGAATTCATGTATTACTACAAAAATTAAGAAGAAATTAAAAAATGTAGATTGATAAACACATTAAAACAGCCTCTATTGTCTTATTTAAAAGAAATAAGAAAATGTCCCCAGAGAGCCCGCATAACAAGAACGAAGCTAAAACTTTCTGTATTGTGCTCTCTGTTCCTAAATTCCCACTCCTGCCCGGTGATGACACTCACCTGTGAGATTTCTACTTCCACTTGCTGCGTTAGACCTCACTGACTGATAATACCTTCTCTCTCTCTCTCTCTCTCTCTTCCTGTATTTTTCTTTTCTTATGCCACCAGTTTTCAGGTCTGCAGCCTTAGCGTTTCTCGTGTAATGAAACATATAACGTTAATTACTTGCTTACCCTTTTGTTCCAGTAAGAATTAAACTATTCTTAGTGGCTTTGGCTGACTGCTTCATTCTGGTCATTCTATGGATGGTTCCCTTTGACTCAGAAGAGAGACTTTCTGGTAATGGCGCCTTGTTAGGTCCTGCACCTTACTCTCTACATTTGTCTCATATTTCCCTAAGTAGGAATTTTCCCTGTGGAAATCAATACAGCTCCATTCCCACAATCTTCTCCTTAAAGAGCTTCCAACAATCTTTTTTCATTATATACTTTGAAATACCCTAATAATACTGCCAACTACCGGGTGCTGCTTCATTTAGTTGTTCTAAGCTGATTGCGAGTGAGACATTCTTATTCTGATTTTCTAGTATAAAAAGACACACAGGGGCTGGAGCCGGTGGCTCAGAGGTTACAGTGCTTGCCTGGCACACGCTAGGATGTGGGTTCAAACTTCAGCACCACATACACAATGAAGTGTTTGAATAACGAAGGCCATATGAAAAACTAAATAAAATTGATTCTCTCTCTCCCTCTCTCTCTCTTTCTCTCTCTCTGTCCTTCTCTCTTACAAAAAAAAAAAAAAAAAAAAGACACAGAAATTAAGTAACATACCCAAAGACACACAGATGAGATGGGCAAGTTTCAACATTTACTTCAGAGCTTCATAGAACACACCAAAATTAGCAGTGTATTCTTCAGAAGATCTCTGAAAGGTGGAGTCAATTTTTACTTTTTTAAACTTGGAATTACTGGAATAGTTTAAATTATTTTTTTATTTTCTTTCTATATCAGTTGCAATTAAAATCAGTAGCAACATAAATATCAAATTTAACATAATAGCATTCTAATTGATCTGTAGACCTTACCCTTCGCATACCTACTAAGGCAGGAGCCATGTGATGCTATAAAAGTAGCTGATTCTTTGTGTGTGTGTGTGTGTGTGTGTGTGTGTGTGTGTGTTAATAAAGACAGAGACAGTGAGAGAGAGAGAAAAAGAGAATGAATTTTATTTAGTTTTTCCTGTGCCTTTCATTGCACTGATACTTCATTCATGGTACTGAGGTATGATCCTCCCTCCTTGCACGTGCTAAGCAAGTGCCCCAACAGCTAAGCCATCACTGCAGCTCCAAGTACCTGATTTGTATTTCACATTCCTCTGCTGTGCAAGGCACAGCTTATAACTTGGTTCCACCTATATTTGGAATGCAAATTTGGACCTCTGTATATTAAAGTTTGGATACTGATTGCCTAACTACTAACACCCCATTTCCAATTCATCTGTGGATGTTCATCCACATGTCTGCCTTTCTGTGTTTTCTTTTTTTCACCCTGTTGAATCCTCGCTATGAGATATTTAGTTCTCTAAGTTGGTCTAAAATGATCATGGATAAAGACTGTCTACCTGAAGCTTGACTTCTTTGTTTTTATTGCTTTTTGAGGTTGTAATTTCTCTTCTCCTGGATTTCTGACAAATTCAATCTTGATTTTACCTCATTCGGATCAGTCTCCTTGCCCATATCCTTGAAGATCTACATCAAAGACTGTGTTTTCATGAAGTGCAAATAATATTTCTCATTTTGGATCTCTTTAAGACCTTTATAATATTCTCACAGTCTGGCATTTTGGAGTATATTAATTAGTTGATTGATGTCTTTATCCAAGTATATTTAAAAGTTGTACCTTCTTCCACATTCTTCACTTTTTCATATGCCTAGAAAAAAAATATTCCTCTTTGTATTCATTTATGTATGTCTTTATAGTTTCCAAAAATCAGTGCCTTCATTTTGACAGGGCCCAGGGATACAATCTTCAATAACCCTAGGCTTTAAGATAATGCAGTAGAATATTCCCCATAAAGTACAGCTACCAGAAACACTCTCTGTAAGTTTAAAACATGAATTCAGTGATAGTTAAGATATTCTAGCTATTATTGGATTTGTAGAATGTGGCATTCTGAGCATAATTAAATATATTTCTAAAAAGTAATTTAAATGACTCATCCCTATGGATCCACAAGGCAAGTAACTTCATGTGCACCCAAAGTTTTCGGCAGCACTACTTCTACTATGATAGGTTTAATGCATTTTAATTAATTTTCTTAATGGGACTAACTTCAATCTTAATGAATAAGGAGAACTGACAGAGTTAAATGGGCTTTGGAGATGCATTTCTTATTATCTGTCTACCTTTGTAGATTTCCCAAATTCTAATCAAATTTCTGCAGGTATTTTCAATTACCGTTTAATTCATTTTACTATGTATTTGCTGTGTGCCTCTCATTTAACTAGTAGCTATTGATCTTATCTATCCTAATACTTCACATGAACTGGGTTTTTTTTTTCACAATTCTCTTAAGTTTTTTACTCTGAAATCCTCATCATATTCTTTGAGATTTAAAAGGAAAATGGCCTCTGATGTGCCTCTTTCTTAAATTCTCATCCCTTTCAAAACAGACAGTAACACATTTATGCTTTATAAGAACATGGTGGTTATGACGATGGAAGGTATTGGCAAATCATACTTGTGAGGAAATACTTGAAATATGAGTGTGGTTAATGTGTAGAAGAGAGAGTGTTGAGCACTTGAGCTTGGGATATCATGAGATTATTATAAAAAAGATTATTTCAGGCTACTTTATTATGAGAACGTTGGCTTGCTGTGTACAATTTCAGAGGGCAATATGAAGATCAATTTGTATAAGATTCAGGCATGTAAACTTAGTATAATTACATCAAAGAATGAAATGAATAAATATTAAATAACTGACAATGTCAGGAGGCTCTTAATCATTGTATTTCAATTCAATTCAACAAACATTTACCAGGTTCCAATAACAGATACTGTGACAACTGTGCAAAGAACTATATATGTAAAGATGGGTATAACTGGTATTGAATCAATTCAAATCTCAGTCTGTGCCACTAGCTATGGACTTAAGATCCTCTCTGTTTTATTTGATGGCCCTGACCATGCACCATCTCATTATCTCCTGCAGTTTGGGCAGTTAACACCTACTGCTGAAGCTTCTGTTTTTTACCACAGTCTTCTTTATGAACACTTATCTGTATTTTGTCACTCTGACCCAAAGCAGATGCTATGTATGGCTTAATTTCCTTCTGTCCTTGGGGGTAATTTAATAGCAATTTACTAACTGCTGTAGGATAATAAAAGGATAGTATTAAATGGATTATAAAAATAACTAAATTTAGCAGGCCAATTTGTCAGAAAATAAAACCTACAGCTCTGACACATGCTGTATGGTTCTTTATAACAGGGCTTATCATATGTAAATGTTCATTATAAATCATTTGGGGATGTTATTAAAAATGCAAATTCTGCTGTGAGTCTCGGGTGATACAGCTTCTGCTACTGAGGCTCTGTTTGCCATACTGAGTAGCAAGGATTTCCCCGAAGACTTTCTAACAAGCGAAAGGGCTTCCTTCCCTCCTGTCAGTCTTTGTGTGTCAAAATTCAGATTCACCTCAGGGTTCCCTTAAGCACGCAAGATCTGCTCTGAATCCAGTTCAGAGGGAATGAGGCACTTAGAAGAGAAGAAATTTCCTTCTCCCAAAATACTGCCCATGTCTACGGCCATACCACCCTGAATGCGCCCAATCTCGTCTGATCTCCGAAACTAAGCAGGGTTGGGCCTGGTTAGTACTTGGACGGGAGACCAAAATACTGCCCAATTCCCAGGATGTATTTCCTATCCCCAAAATGACAGAATTAATATTTTTTCTAATGATGCAATTTCTAACTTAACCAAAACATCCAAGCAAGAAAATATTCATAAATAGCACCAAAACAAAATAAAAATCAATTAAATAAACAAGCAAAAATTTGTTGATAATTCCTATTTTTAAACTCTTTCAAATTAAATAATGGGAAATTCCAGGAATATTTCCCATTCTTTAAAAGCTTATAGAATGCCAATATCTGTTCACAATAGTACTTATTAAGTCTAATGTGTGTACTTTCATCATCTTTCATTTTAATTCTGGTGGAGAAAAGACCTGCACAGATTTCCTGAAGTGCTCCAAAAATATTCAAAAGCAGAACAAAAAACACTAACCACACTACTCTCCAGGAAAATATTTTTTCTTCTTATTTTCTAGTTTAGGAGCACAACTCAGTCTAAATACATGCTGGGGGAAAAAAGGATTTTCTTAGGAAATAGAGAGAGAGGAGAAAGGATGGTGCCTGTACATATGTTCACAACACAGTCAACCTTTTTTTTTTATATTATGCAAGTACTTTATCTCCTTGGAATCCCATTTCCTCATCCTCTCCTACTTTTCATTACAGCTTCTGGTTTATGTTTGCAAAATAAAATGGTTCTTCCCTTGGCCTTCCTACTACTGAGAAACAGTCTTCCCCATAGGAATTCTAAAAGCTTACCTCACCTTATGCAGAACTTGGTTTACAGATTTTTCTGACCCAAGTACTTAACTAAGATATTATAGAAATCTTTCTCCTTTTCCTCTTAAAATCTTCACTCTACAATCATATATATATTAAAATCATCAATTAAGGGTAAAAGATGTTAACTGCCAATTTGATGTGGAAAAAAAAAAAAAGAAAAGGACTTCTCCAGTTACCATTGTAAGGAAAGAGATGAATGAAGGAAAGAGAGAGGAGAAATGCAGCTCAATAGTAACACAGGTGTATTAGAGAGAATCCTGTGAAGGCAGACCCAGTGAAGTCTGAGACCCAACTGCTACATACAGCCTGGAGTAGATATAGATGGAATGAAAGGGAGGGGGCCAAGGTTCAAGTTTTCTGGTTAAAATGGGAGTTTCAGTACTATATGATTTTTCTGATAAGGGCCCAAGTCAGTAGATTTCAAAACAGTCAGGTAGGGAGTTCAGTGTCTGGCTCACATGAGTGATTTCTGGTAATTTTTCATATCCATCACTTCAGACTCTAAATGGATATAATGAGTTGGGTCGATGACATCAAGTTTTTGTGCAGTTAGTGTGTAAACAGACTTAAGTATTAATTCTGCCCAGGAATAAGATCACCTGTTTGTAATTGAAGCAGCCAAAAAGGTGATAGGAGGAATGGTCTTGTAGGGAAATTTTAATGAGAGTGTGGTGTATGGCCACAGTGGGTTTGGAGATAAACCACACTGTGGCTGACACCTCAGGGAGGAAAGCTGACAGGGATGTTAGAGGGGAAGGAAATGGCATGAGAGGATTCAGGAGTATGGGGGCAACGGTGGGTGTTATAATGAATGGAGGACTGAATTTGGTTAAGATGATCCTGCCAAAAATAGGAGCTAGTCATCTACATGTGAGTGGGGCCACATTTAGTCAGCCAAAACCAGAAAGAGTTTAGCTAGTGTTTCAGTCTTGCGGGGAGGGATCCCATTCTCTGAGGTCCCCATTTTCTGTCTGCCTATAGATAATCTATTTCCTGCCTCAATTCCCCTCTGAAGAGGTCCTCAACTGCTGCCCAGGGTAAAGGGCAATGACCATTCTGGCTGCTTCCTGCTGGTGATGGTTGTTGGCTGTGGCAGTCGGGGAAACTCTCCAGACGGCCTATCTGGGGACCTTGGTAGAAGTTGGGAGGCAGTTGCATGGAGGGTTATATTTCCATGACCATCAGACACTTAATGGACTCTAGGCATCTCGTGCATGAGGGCAGTCCAGAGATCCTTGCTGGTGGCAGTTGGCAGGTGACTGATCATGGTGCACAAGGGGGAGGGATCATTCCAGAATATTAAACAATGCAACAAAATATTATTTTCTGCAAAAAATATAAAACAATAAGTGCTATCAATCAGCCTTTGAAAACCACGAAGGTAGTAACTTTTTAGAGGTTAGGGTGTGGTCTGACATGTCATTTACTTGGGAGTGGAGGCCATTTACGGTTTTAGAAACCTTAGAAGAGTTGCTAGGAACATATTTAATTTGTATAATGGCACAGCTCTCTCCTTGTGGTGGGGAAAGCCATCTGATTTTTGTAATGTAGCTTTTTATTGGCATAGGGCATTTATGTGCCAATTACATGTTTTAGATTGATCTGAGGAGTAAATATTAGAATAAAAAATCATACCAATGAAAAACAGATTGTGCTTACTCATATAAGAGGTTAAGAAAATTTGTGGAACTCTTACTGACTCAGAACAAACTTGTGACTCTGGTAGTGTCTTCCGTAACCCTTTCTTTATAATCTTTCAGTTTTATTTACCTGTGGGAGAAATGACATTCATTTTGTGTTACCTTAAAAGAATCAACATCTTTCCTTTCAAATGCCCATGCAGGGCTATGCTTTGGTTACAACTCTCCCACTAGGTGTTTAAGACCAAGTTTGTCAAAATTGACTTTTTTACATATATATTCCTAGGTCAGCTGAGATTCCTCAGGAAGTCACTCTTGGGGATGTATGAATGCCTCTTGGCTCCTTTATCCTTCCTCTACCAGTGGTGCCATTTGGCAGAATTGGTCAAGATCTTGCTGACCACATGTGGCTTCCCTTGGAAGCATCAGGGACATTTCCCTTTCCAATGACCATCCTCTTTGCAGACTGTGCATTGGTTAGCTTACAGAAACCCATTGTCACTCTAAGTTTTGGCTGACCAAACAGGGCAAGGTCAAAAATATTGACTTTTTCCTAAACCCTTTAGCTTCCTTAATTTTGGTATCCTGATTTTTATAATAAACATCCAGCAGGCCAGTTTCACCAGTCTTAAAGTGCTTAAAGTGGTGCTTTGATTTTAATGTGTACAATTTTATAGTTAACCCTTTTAATTTTGGTAATAATAGTACTTTTCTTTTTTTTTTTCAGGGCTGAGGACCTAACTTGGGACCTTGCGCTTGCTAGGCAAGCGCTCTGCCACTGAGCTAAATCCCCAACCCCAGTAATAGTACTTAAAGTTAGTGTTATGACTTGTCTGTCCTCTAAGTGATGGCATTTCTTAACTCAGGTTTTTCTGTTAGAAGTAGTACTTCTGCAAAACACTGATGGGCAATAGTTTTGAAATTTTACAAGGAAAATACAAAATGGAATTAGCAAGAGTAGAAACATAGTTTGTATAATAGCTATGAACCAAGAAATATAATTTTATATACCTTGTTTATTTTGATATTACAGTAGTGTTTATTAAAAAAATATGTTTTGAACTTAACTTTAAATAAACCTAATTCTAGATTACTTTGGAACCATAAGGTGAGAGGCTGAGTCTTAACTCAGGTGAGGCAGGTCTTTTGACAAATATTAAGTGTTTTACTTCTGAAGCTGATCTTTGCCTCTTAAAAGTATCATTCTACAAAGTTCCCATGTATTATTTCTGGATTTATTCTATCTGAATATACATTTAGGATACAGTGTTAATGATCATAAAAAGACTAAGTTAAAGCAAATAGCCAGGTTTTCAAATGACAATGTGCCCTTCTATGTACTTTGCCTATAAACCAACATAAAATTTCATTTTACATACTTTTACATAAAATTAAGTCAAAGCTTGGACATTTATTTGACCTTAAGATAAACCTTAAATAACTTCAACTGATTGTGCTAATTATGTTAAAATGTCTGACTTTTTCAATGACATGGCAATTGTAGGTCACTTTGGCTCGTGTTCTAATTGGATTCTGGTTAGGAAGAGTTAATTTTAGGTTCCTGAGTTTCAGGATCTTGTCTCAAAACTCTTCTCCTTCAGCATAGCTTGGGTTCCTCCTGTGAACATTATTTTGGGCCTGCATTTCCTGTCCAGATAACAGTAGGTTGCTGAGGAATGTGAGATAGCTTGTTCACTTAGATTCAGGCAGCCTCCCCTGCAGGTAAATAGCCTTTTGGAAAAGAAAGTATGTGAGGTTAGCACAGTGGGCCCATTTGATAAAATAATTCTCTTATCTTAGTGTTCCCACCAATTCATATTTGTCTGTCCCCTAACAGTGGGGAAGGTTGTTACAAGACACAAAGAAAGAGAAAGGGGCGACTCACTCCTGGTAGATTGATGAGTAGGACTCTGACTTAGGAGTCCTTAGATCATGCTAAGAAGTTATTTCAACCTGTTATCCAAGGAGCTGCCAAGGCCCTCCCACTACAATTAGGTGAGAAGCCATGAAAAAGATTAAAGTAGTGATGCAGCTTCCTCATGATATTTGGCCATCTCTAGAGACCCTGCATTAACACCAGGCACTAGCTCTGGCCAGGGAATTAAGGTATTTCTAAGAGAAACCTCAGTTACTTGATTGGATAGATAGCTGTGAGAAGAAACTAAAGTGAGATCAGATTAACTTTCTCTCCACTAAGGCAGAGAGCTATTGATGAGTCTCACTCCAGCAAAATATTTCCCCTGAGTCTTTAGTCTAGCATCCAGGTGGCGGGCAGTGATCCAGTATTTTTGATAGAAAGAGAGTGTACAAAAATGGAGTAGAGAATTCCTGGAAGAAAAGTAATAGAGCAATTGGAATAGAGGTATCAGGCCTGGAGTGGAGGCCTGAACACAGGGAACCTTGGAATATTTGCTATTGCAGTGGAGAGTTTTAAATATCTCTGTCAATTTGTAAGTCAAATGTATCATTTTTAGGCCAATGGCTGTTATTGTCCAGCTTCTAATACCAGTATTTCAGGTTTGACCATGTCTTGGAGACCCAGGGTCTGGATATGCTTGGGAAGGCACCTGAAGGAGGTGTCTCATGGAAGCTTTGGTGGGATCTGTTGCATGCTGGACAAGATGGATTGAGGAGGGTCCCCAAGGAATCCTGTGGAGAGAAAGCCAGGAATCCAGAAGATTCTGAGGGAGTCACTCACCTAGTAGGTAATGATTACTGGTGGATGTGATGTCCAGAAATGTAAAAGAGACAGAGAAAGAGAGACAGAAAGAAATCCAGTTGAGGTCAAGGGAAATCTCAAAAGAGTCACCCAGTGGGAACCTTGAAACATCAGTCCTGGTTCAGATATTTGTCATTTTGTTGTATGAAGTTATCAAGATCTGCTAGCATTTTTGGATCAAAGGTCCCTAATTCTGACTTCGGGACATTTTGTAATGGTGTGACAAAGTATCACTGATAGAGGTGACAGGAGAGGGGTCTGGAAATGAGGGAGTCTCTAGCTGGACATCTCTGCAAGAGACCTGGAGTCTTCCCCTTCCAGTGAGATGATGAGTGTGACTGGTGCTGCGTATGGGGAAAAGGAGGAGAGATCTGTGTTCTGGAGGTCTGGCCAGACAGAAAGAGGGGAAAGACAAGAATGAGCTTTCCCGAGGACACCAATGAAGAGCTCAGAGAAGCTCTTGCTCCACTCACATAGCAATAGGACTGCAAAAATCTCGCCCTGGGAAGGGGTTGATTTCAGAGTGCACACTTACTGCCATTTAGCTGTAGTGAACTTGGAGGGAGCTCCAAATCTCAAATCTTGTCTGAAGGGGAAGTAAAGAGGCAGAATGGGAAGGAGGAAAACATGAGGAGCGTAAGAGCTCCATCTTCCCATCCTGGGTTTTGGAGTCATTCTGTAAGGAAAGAGGTGAATGAAGGAAAGAAGGAGAGAGAACAGAGGCAGATCAACAGTAACACAGGTTTATTCCTGACAAACCTGCAGAGAGGGGACCAGTGGAGTCTGGGACTCACTTGCTGCTTACAGCCTGGGGTAGATATAGAGGGAATGAGGCGCTAGAGGGCCAAGGTTCAAGTTTTCTGGTTAAAATAGGAGTTTCGGTAGAGTGTGATTTTTCTGATAAGAGTTCAAGTCAATATATTTTGATAAGGGCCCAAGTCAGTAGATTTTGAAACAATGAAGCTGACTCAGGACCAGCAGGGTTCTTATAATACAGAAAAGAATTTTAGCATGTTCCATTAAGAGGCATAGACAGAGGATTATTAGGAAAGTAGGTACATAGTCAAGGAAGGATAGGGACAATTTCAAGAGAGATGCAAGGAGGATGCATTCAAGGAAAATATAGAGCATCTCCTGAGGAAGAGACAACAATCCATTAATGTGGGGTGTTAGTATTTATAGAGGGATGATTTGCTAGGGTCTACACTAGAAGTGGATGCAGGGTGGATTTACATAATTTTATGCCAGTTTTTCCTGCACTTGATTACTACCCTCATGTTACAACGGCATGGGGCAAGGACACAGACTAAGGGACCATGCTGAGGAGGTGCAATTGTTCCTGGATATATATATATTTTTTTTTATCTCAATGGTTCATGATCGTTTCATTTGAAATGCAGCATCTCTCCCTTAATTCCCAAATTTTCAACTCATTACTCCAATTCTGATACTTTGATCCCTTAATCTTGAGAGTTGGTGAGGGGTGAAGATGTATCTTCTAAGGCTGTTTCAGGCTGGCAAGGACCTATGACTGTGCCTAGTCAGGGAGCAAAAGTTTCGTCCCAACTGTTGTAAAGAAGATAGACACGGTGTCAGTTGTGGGGATGGGTTGGAATTCTTGTACTGCAGTCCTCTTCACATGGAATTATTGTCTTTATTAGATTAAAAGGCAAGGGCTGATCAATATGGAGGAAGAAGTATAGTTACCAGAGCCCCTGATTGTGGTTTTTAACAGCCAGAAGACACAAAGTACACAAGCTGTAATCATTTGGGTTTGCCTGCACATGTCTCAAGATCTGTTTTTCTTTTTTTTGTTTTTTTGTTTGTTTTTTTCCAAAAGCATTTCTTATCAGATCAGACTTAAATAAACTCAGCGCAAACATAATTTTAGCAGTTTCTATTTTGATAGTTATTAGCAGACATTCATGCGTAAGACTCTCCTTTTTCAATAACTTCTCAACCTTACTTTTAGTAGGGTTGGCATATAGGCACATCAAGTTTAGTATTTTTAAGGACTAAACTTTTTCTCTTTAAACATCCATGCCTGACTATTCTTTGACTTTCTCTCACCTTCACATTAGTCCAGTTGTCTTTCTTTATATTTTTCTGTTGGGCATCCAAGACTAAGTAGATAGCATTAGGCTAAGTAATCATCATCTTCTAATATTTTTATTGAGGTCAAGCAAAGCTCTCTAGGGATTACTCTTAGGGTCTTCTTGAGGGACCTCTTGGCTCCTTTAGTCTTTTTCTTCTAGCAGTTGTAACATCTGTCAGGATGGGTCGAGGTCCTGTTGACCACATTGCTATCCTTGGGAGGCATTGGGGACATTCCCTTCTTCCATGACCCTCCTTCTTGTGGAGTGTACACTGATTGGGCTTTCTGTTCTCTAGAGTACTCGCAATTTCCCTGCTTTGGAGGTCTGGTGACTCACTAGAGTTGTAAGGCCCTTGAGAGTCCCATCATTCTCTGGGTCCTAGCCAAAACTGGAGGGCAAGGACCAAAATGTTGGCAGCTACTTTTCTTAGCCCTTTTACTGCCTAATTTTTCTTTAAGACTCAGTTTTGAACACACAGAAGGTCCATTTCACCAGTCCCATTTTAATGAATAGGGGTCAGGATTATAGCTGTCTTGTAGGTTCTGACTGTCACCTCAAAATATTATTTAGTTTGTTCTGCTATAATATTAACAGGCAACAATTAACAAAGTTTTATAAGGAAAATAAAAAAATAGGACCAAATCAAATCCAGTTTGTGCAATAGTTTTGAAAATATTAGCTCATATAAATAATAAATAAATTGCCATTTAAATTTGACACATTTACAGATGATGAGAATTTTATGTTCTCAGTGCCCAATCTTTGATTGGTTTGGAATGTCAAGTTTTGAGTATATTTAATTATTTTTGCTTAAAGTTGATGGCTGTAATACAACAAAGAACACAGAAATATAAGCGTGAAAAAGGTTATCATTATTAATAATTTTAGTTTAGAGGATACCACTTTGGTAGAGGTTTTTTTTTAAGCTTTTGTGTCTTAGAAGGCACAAACATATTAAACACACAAAACTCATGAACAATTAGCATTATAATTACATAGAAGTTGTTTATATATTAAGTTAGATTTTATTTTTTGAGCAAAATTTAGAATTCATGGCTTGGTAAGATAACTATATCATTGATAAAATCATCAGAATAACTTTAAATAAGTTTAGAATACTTATCTTGACTACAAATAGGCTTATTACCTGAAATACTTGTGCATTTCATATATAGAATAAAAATCATCATTTAGTTAAAGCAAACAGATGTAGATCAAATGCAAAAGGAGAAATGTCAAAATTTTATTGACTGTTTTATGTGTTTAATGTCCAGAAATAATGTATATTATACAGAGGTAAGCACTCATTTGTTACCTTGTCTGTATTAAGTCTACTGAACTTTTAACATATTTTACCATTAAGACAAAGCTTATGCAAACACATTGCCTTCAGTTGTAGACATAACTCTAATCATGTATATTCAGGGTATCAAGTTTATTACTATATACTAAAGTAATAGTTGTTTAATTGATCACAGTTTAAAAAAACATTTAAAAGACTTTAAAATAGGTACTTAGATCAAAATTTTTTAAAGATTTAGTTTCCCTAAGTAATAAAACATAATATAGACAGAAATTATCTTAATAAAAGCAGATCAAGATTTCTTTATGTTGTTTTCAACATAAAGAATTAAATTCTAATTATATATCAATACATTAAATATTGACCTTAGAAAACACTTAAATAACATCATTGGAGCTAACTTATCCACACATATAAATATCCTAAGATTCATTTTCCACAAACCTTCTGCAATTTACTTAGACACTATACAACTTGTTTACATTCTTAGTTTTGTCCTGTCTCACTTTTTAATCTTGGATTTCACACACACACAAAACAAAACGAAACAAAACAAAACAAAAACAAAAAATCACTACTTCACTGTACAAAATACATTATCTTCAAAAAACATTCCTTTTTCCCTTTTCTTTATTTTTACCAAAATATGTTTTAACATCTGCAACACTTATGTCCCAATTTTTCAGTTGTTAACTTTTAAACTTTTTATCTAAAAATAATCTCTGTAAAATCTTGAATTTAGACAAATTATTACTTTTTAATAAGATGAAATATTTTACTTTAGTTTCCCCTACCCAAAATGATTAAATCCTTCATATTTTGCGTAGAAAATGATATTTTAGAATTTTAAATCTTATTTACTTTATTTTTAGTGAAGAACAGAAACAAAGCAATCTTAAAATGTTTTTCCATTTACCAACAATTTGTATAACACATTTAACAGACTCAGATATATATGTTGTGTTTTAAAATTTAAGAAGAGAAGAGTACTGGGATTTAGTATCTTAATTTGCAATTTAATAGGTGTCTACTCTCTAACAAATAAATTTGTAAAGATTAATTCTATTAATATTCAATTATTTCACCTATTTTAACTGTTAATTTTAGGCTACCCCTAAAATCAAGATATCAGCAAAGCATTGTCAGCATTTTAAGCCATTTTAATCTTGTTGAAGAAAATTTCTAAAAGCAATGGGCATGACACTTTAAACATTTTATAAAAAACAACACAGATTCCACCCTATCCCCATCAAAATACTAATAAAATTCCTCACAGAATTAGAAAAAAGTCCTAAAATTCATTTGAAAGACTTAAATATCTAGACTAGCCACAGCAATTCTAAGCCCCCCCCCCAAAAAAAAAGCAATGTTGCAGGCCTAATTATACCTGGCTTCAAATGGCTTCAACTGAAAATACAGAGATATAGTAAAAAAACTGCATGATACCATAGTAAGAGTACAATAGAACAATAGAAGAAACAGAGATAAACTCACATACATACAATCATTTGATCCTTGACAATTGTGCCAAAACAGATGGCTATCATTTGATAGCCGTTTTACAAGTGTGTTGGGAAAACTGATTATCTACATGTAGAAGAAAGAGACTAGATCCTTATCCTTCATTCTGCACTAAAGGCAAACCAAAGGAGATTTAAAAAAATGTAGGAATTAAACCAGAAACTATATAACTCTTAGAAGAAAACATAGGGTCAACACCCTAGCATATAAGTGAAGGCAAGGACTTTCTCAATAGGACCCTAAAGGTTCAGAAAATAATTCCAAGAATTAATAAATAGAAAGTCTTTAAATTAAAAACTTCTGCACAGCAAAAAAAAAAAAATAAGAAAATTAAGAAAGAATACATAGAATGATAAAACATCTTTGCTAGCTAATCTTCTCTTAATTTTGGTATTTTTGTGAACAAACATTCATCTTCTAAAGGAGAAGAGAGCTTTTGGCAAGAAAGTGGGAAGAGAAAGAGAGCACAGAGAGATCACCCTCAGCTCCCATGGGGGGTAACAGTCCTTTTTTGGACAGATATGAGGTAGAAAGCTTAGATATCCACAGGTGATCCTGCAATTCAGTGTGAGAAGTGGAGAAGGACAGGATTTTAAAGAAGACCACTGAATTCTTTCATGGTTTCTGAGTTCAGACTCTTACCACATCCCTAGGATGGTATCAGTTGTCACCTTATTGCCATTTGATTCAACACAGTTTGGGAATTATCCAGCCACCAAGAAAGGGAACCATGGCAAGTGAGGCAGATAAAAATTATGCTCTTTTATTAAAAAGATAATCCATTACGACCAAGTGGGCTTCATTCCAGGGAAACAAGGCTGGTTCAATATACGCAAATCAATAAATGTAATTCACCATATAAACAGAATTAAAAACAAAAACCATATAATCATCTCAATTGAT
Source organism: Aplodontia rufa (assembly GCA_004027875.1). NCBI lineage: Eukaryota > Metazoa > Chordata > Mammalia > Rodentia > Aplodontiidae > Aplodontia > Aplodontia rufa. Next base: position 42,951 of record PVKS010016907.1, read on the forward strand.
GCAGAGAAAGCATTTGATAAAATTCAACACCATTTTATGCTCAAAACTCTGGAAAAGATA